>JBAIAA010001656.1:0-86799 GCA_037893245.1 Crossaster papposus | reverse complement strand
GAAATATGTAAAGGGAAAGAAGTGTGCATAAGAAATATGTAAAGGGAAAGAAGTGTGCATAAGAAATATGTAAAGGGAAAGAAGTGTGCATAAGAAATATGTAAAGGGAAAGAAGTGTGCATAAGAAATATGTAAAGGGAAAGAAGTGTGCATAAGAAATATGTAAAGGGAAAGAAGTGTGCATAAGAAATATGTAAAGGGAAAGAAGTGTGCATAAGAAATATGTAAAGGGAAAGAAGTGTGCATAAGAAATATGTAAAGGGAAAGAAGTGTGCATAAGAAATATGTAAAGGGAAAGAAGTGTGCATAAGAAATATGTAAAGGGAAAGAAGTGTGCATAAGAAATATGTAAAGGGAAAGAAGTGTGCATAAGAAATATGTAAAGGGAAAGAAGTGTGCATAAGAAATATGTAAAGGGAAAGAAGTGTGCATAAGAAATATGTAAAGGGAAAGAAGTGTGCATAAGAAATATGTAAAGGGAAAGAAGTGTGCATAAGAAATATGTAAAGGGAAAGAAGTGTGCATAAGAAATATGTAAAGGGAAAGAAGTGTGCATAAGAAATATGTAAAGGGAAAGAAGTGTGCATAAGAAATATGTAAAGGGAAAGAAGTGTGCATAAGAAATATGTAAAGGGAAAGAAGTGTGCATAAGAAATATGTAAAGGGAAAGAAGTGTGCATAAGAAATATGTAAAGGGAAAGAAGTGTGCATAAGAAATATGTAAAGGGAAAGAAGTGTGCATAAGAAATATGTAAAGGGAAAGAAGTGTGCATAAGAAATATGTAAAGGGAAAGAAGTGTGCATAAGAAATATGTAAAGGGAAAGAAGTGTGCATAAGAAATATGTAAAGGGAAAGAAGTGTGCATAAGAAATATGTAAAGGGAAAGAAGTGTGCATAAGAAATATGTAAAGGGAAAGAAGTGTGCATAAGAAATATGTAAAGGGAAAGAAGTGTGCATAAGAAATATGTAAAGGGAAAGAAGTGTGCATAAGAAATATGTAAAGGGAAAGAAGTGTGCATAAGAAATATGTAAAGGGAAAGAAGTGTGCATAAGAAATATGTAAAGGGAAAGAAGTGTGCATAAGTGCATAAGAAATATGTAAAGGGAAAGAAGTGTGCATAAGAAATATGTAAAGGGAAAGAAGTGTGCATAAGAAATATGTAAAGGGAAAGAAGTGTGCATAAGAAATATGTAAAGGGAAAGAAGTGTGCATAAGAAATAAACACATGATGTGGGAACAAGCCCTCGAGTTAAATATGTACAGGGAAAGAAGTGTGCATAAGAAATATGTAAAGGGAAAGAAGTGCGCATAAGAAATATGTAAAGGGAAAGAAGTGTGCATAAGAAATATGTAAAGGGAAAGAAGTGTGCATAAGAAATATGTAAAGGGAAAGAAGTGTGCATAAGAAATATGTAAAGGGAAAGAAGTGTGCATAAGAAATATGTAAAGGGAAAGAAGTGTGCATAAGAAATATGTAAAGGGAAAGAAGTGTGCATAAGAAATATGTAAAGGGAAAGAAGTGTGCATAAGAAATATGTAAAGGGAAAGAAGTGTGCATAAGAAATAAACACATGATGTGGGAACAAGCCCTCGAGTTAAATACGTAAAGGGAAAGAAGTGTGCATAAGAAATATGTAAAGGGAAAGAAGTGTGCATAAGAAATATGTAAAGGAAAAGAAGTGTGCATAAGAAATAAACACATGATGTGGGAAAGAAGTGTGCATAAGAAATATGTAAAGGGAAAGAAGTGTGCATAAGAAATATGTAAAGGGAAAGAAGTGTGCATAAGAAATATGTAAAGGGAAAGAAGTGTGCATAAGAAATATGTAAAGGGAAAGAAGTGTGCATAAGAAATATGTAAAGGGAAAGAAGTGTGCATAAGAAATATGTAAAGGGAAAGAAGTGTGCATAAGAAATATGTAAAGGGAAAGAAGTGTGCATAAGAAATATGTAAAGGGAAAGAAGTGTGCATAAGAAATATGTAAAGGGAAAGAAGTGTGCATAAGAAATAAACACATGATGTGGGAACAAGCCCTCGAGTTAAATATGTAAAGGGAAAGAAGTGTGCATAAGAAATATGTAAAGGGAAAGAAGTGTGCATAAGAAATATGTAAAGGGAAAGAAGTGTGCATAAGAAATAAACACATTATGTGGGAACAAGCCCTCGAGTTAAATATGTAAAGGGAAAGAAGTGTGCATAAGAAATATGTAAAGGGAAAGAAGTGTGCATAAGAAATATGTAAAGGGAAAGAAGTGTGCATAAGAAATATGTAAAGGGAAAGAAGTGTGCATACGAAATATGTAAAGGGAAAGAAGTGTGCATAAGAAATATGTAAAGGGAAAGAAGTGTGCATAAGAAATATGTAAAGGGAAAGAAGTGTGCATAAGAAATATGTAAAGGGAAAGAAGTGTGCATAAGAAATATGTAAAGGGAAAGAAGTGTGCATAAGAAATATGTAAAGGGAAAGAAGTGTGCATAAGAAATAAACACATGATGTGGGAACAAGCCCTCGAGTTAAATATGTAAAGGGAAAGAAGTGTGCATAAGAAATATGTAAAGGGAAAGAAGTGTGCATAAGAAATATGTAAAGGAAAAGAAGTGTGCATAAGAAATAAACACATGATGTGGGAAAGAAGTGTGCATAAGAAATATGTAAAGGGAAAGAAGTGTGCATAAGAAATATGTAAAGGGAAAGAAGTGTGCATAAGAAATATGTAAAGGGAAAGAAGTGTGCATAAGAAATATGTAAAGGGAAAGAAGTGTGCATAAGAAATATGTAAAGGGAAAGAAGTGTGCATAAGAAATATGTAAAGGGAAAGAAGTGTGCATAAGAAATATGTAAAGGGAAAGAAGTGTGCATACGAAATATGTAAAGGGAAAGAAGTGTGCATAAGAAATATGTAAAGGGAAAGAAGTGTGCATAAGAAATATGTAAAGGGAAAGAAGTGTGCATAAGAAATATGTAAAGGGAAAGAAGTGTGCATAAGAAATATGTAAAGGGAAAGAAGTGTGCATAAGAAATATGTAAAGGGAAAGAAGTGTGCATAAGAAATAAACACATGATGTGGGAACAAGCCCTCGAGTTAAATATGTAAAGGGAAAGAAGTGTGCATAAGAAATATGTAAAGGGAAAGAAGTGTGCATAAGAAATATGTAAAGGAAAAGAAGTGTGCATAAGAAATAAACACATGATGTGGGAAAGAAGTGTGCATAAGAAATATGTAAAGGGAAAGAAGTGTGCATAAGAAATATGTAAAGGGAAAGAAGTGTGCATAAGAAATATGTAAAGGGAAAGAAGTGTGCATAAGAAATATGTAAAGGGAAAGAAGTGTGCATAAGAAATATGTAAAGGGAAAGAAGTGTGCATAAGAAATATGTAAAGGGAAAGAAGTGTGCATAAGAAATATGTAAAGGGAAAGAAGTGTGCATAAGAAATATGTAAAGGGAAAGAAGTGTGCATAAGAAATATGTAAAGGGAAAGAAGTGTGCATAAGAAATATGTAAAGGGAAAGAAGTGTGCATAAGAAATATGTAAAGGGAAAGAAGTGTGCATAAAAAATATGTAAAGGGAAAGAAGTGTGCATAAGAAATATGTAAAGGGAAAGAAGTGTGCATAAGAAATATGTAAAGGGAAAGAAGTGTGCATAAGAAATATGTAAAGGGAAAGAAGTGTGCATAAGAAATATGTAAAGGGAAAGAAGTGTGCATAAGAAATATGTAAAGGGAAAGAAGTGTGCATAAGAAATATGTAAAGGGAAAGAAGTGTGCATAAGAAATAAACACATGATGTGGGAACAAGCCCTCGAGTTAAATATGTAAAGGGAAAGAAGTGTGCATAAGAAATATGTAAAGGGAAAGAAGTGTGCATAAGAAATATGTAAAGGGAAAGAAGTGTGCATAAGAAATAAACACATTATGTGGGAACAAGCCCTCGAGTTAAATATGTAAAGGGAAAGAAGTGTGCATAAGAAATATGTAAAGGGAAAGAAGTGTGCATAAGAAATATGTAAAGGGAAAGAAGTGTGCATAAGAAATATGTAAAGGGAAAGAAGTGTGCATACGAAATATGTAAAGGGAAAGAAGTGTGCATAAGAAATATGTAAAGGGAAAGAAGTGTGCATAAGAAATATGTAAAGGGAAAGAAGTGTGCATAAGAAATATGTAAAGGGAAAGAAGTGTGCATAAGAAATATGTAAAGGGAAAGAAGTGTGCATAAGAAATATGTAAAGGGAAAGAAGTGTGCATAAGAAATAAACACATGATGTGGGAACAAGCCCTCGAGTTAAATATGTAAAGGGAAAGAAGTGTGCATAAGAAATATGTAAAGGGAAAGAAGTGTGCATAAGAAATATGTAAAGGAAAAGAAGTGTGCATAAGAAATAAACACATGATGTGGGAAAGAAGTGTGCATAAGAAATATGTAAAGGGAAAGAAGTGTGCATAAGAAATATGTAAAGGGAAAGAAGTGTGCATAAGAAATATGTAAAGGGAAAGAAGTGTGCATAAGAAATATGTAAAGGGAAAGAAGTGTGCATAAGAAATATGTAAAGGGAAAGAAGTGTGCATAAGAAATATGTAAAGGGAAAGAAGTGTGCATAAGAAATATGTAAAGGGAAAGAAGTGTGCATAAGAAATATGTAAAGGGAAAGAAGTGTGCATAAGAAATATGTAAAGGGAAAGAAGTGTGCATAAGAAATATGTAAAGGGAAAGAAGTGTGCATAAGAAATATGTAAAGGGAAAGAAGTGTGCATAAAAAATATGTAAAGGGAAAGAAGTGTGCATAAGAAATATGTAAAGGGAAAGAAGTGTGCATAAGAAATATGTAAAGGGAAAGAAGTGTGCATAAGAAATATGTAAAGGGAAAGAAGTGTGCATAAGAAATATGTAAAGGGAAAGAAGTGTGCATAAGAAATATGTAAAGGGAAAGAAGTGTGCATAAGAAATATGTAAAGGGAAAGAAGTGTGCATAAGAAATATGTAAAGGGAAAGAAGTGAGCATAAGAAATATGTAAAGGGAAAGAAGTGTGCATAAGAAATATGTAAAGGGAAAGAAGTGTGCATAAGAAATATGTAAAGGGAAAGAAGTGTGCATAAGAAATAAACACATGATGTGGGAACAAGCCCTCGAGTTAAATATGTAAAGGGAAAGAAGTGTGCATAAGAAATATGTAAAGGGAAAGAAGTGTGCATAAGAAATATGTAAAGGGAAAGAAGTGTGCATAAGAAATATGTAAAGGGAAAGAAGTGTGCATAAGAAATATGTAAAGGGAAATAAGTGTGCATAAGAAATATGTAAAGGGAAAGAAGTGTGCATAAGAAATATGTAAAGGGAAAGAAGTGTGCATACAAAATATGTAAAGGGAAAGAAGTGTGCATAAGAAATATGTAAAGGGAAAGAAGTGTGCATAAGAAATATGTAAAGGGAAAGAAGTGTGCATGAGAAATATGTAAAGGGAAAGAAGTGTGCATAAGAAATATGTAAAGGGAAAGAAGTGTGCATAAGAAATATGTAAAGGGAAAGAAGTGTGCATAAGAAATATGTAAAGGGAAAGAAGTGTGCATAAGAAATATGTAAAGGGAAAGAAGTGTGCATAAGAAATATGTAAAGGGAAAGAAGTGTGCATAAGAAATATGTAAAGGGAAAGAAGTGTGCATAAGAAATATGTAAAGGGAAAGAAGTGTGCATAAGAAATAAACACATGATGTGGGAACAAGCCCTCGAGTTAAATATGTAAAGGGAAAGAAGTGTGCATAAGAAATATGTAAAGGGAAAGAAGTGTGCATAAGAAATATGTAAAGGGAAAGAAGTGTGCATAAGAAATATGTAAAGGGAAAGAAGTGTGCATAAGAAATATGTAAAGGGAAAGAAGTGTGCATAAGAAATATGTAAAGGAAAAGAAGTGTGCATAAGAAATATGTAAAGGGAAAGAAGTGTGCATAAGAAATATGTAAAGGGAAAGAAGTGTGCATAAGAAATATGTAAAGGGAAAGAAGTGTGCATAAGAAATATGTAAAGGGAAAGAAGTGTGCATACGAAATATGTAAAGGAAAAGAAGTGTGCATGAGAAATATGTAAAGGGAAAGAAGTGTGCATAATAAATAAACACATGATGTGGGAACAAGCCCTCGAGTTAAATATGTAAAGGGAAAGAAGTGTGCATAAGAAATATGTAAAGGGAAAGAAGTGTGCATAAGAAATATGTAAAGGAAAAGAAGTGTGCATAAGAAATAAACACATGATGTGGGAAAGAAGTGTGCATAAGAAATATGTAAAGGGAAAGAAGTGTGCATAAGAAATATGTAAAGGGAAAGAAGTGTGCATAAGAAATATGTAAAGGGAAAGAAGTGTGCATAAGAAATATGTAAAGGGAAAGAAGTGTGCATAAGAAATATGTAAAGGGAAAGAAGTGTGCATAAGAAATATGTAAAGGGAAAGAAGTGTGCATAAGAAATATGTAAAGGGAAAGAAGTGTGCATAAGAAATATGTAAAGGGAAAGAAGTGTGCATAAGAAATATGTAAAGGGAAAGAAGTGTGCATAAGAAATATGTAAAGGGAAAGAAGTGTGCATAAGAAATATGTAAAGGGAAAGAAGTGTGCATAAGAAATATGTAAAGGGAAAGAAGTGTGCATAAGAAATAAACACATGATGTGGGAACAAGCCCTCGAGTTAAATATGTAAAGGGAAAGAAGCGTGCATAAGAAATATGTAAAGGGAAAGAAGTGTGCATAAGAAATATGTAAAGGGAAAGAAGTGTGCATAAGAAATATGTAAAGGGAAAGAAGTGTGCATAAGAAATATGTAAAGGGAAAGAAGTGTGCATAAGAAATATGTAAAGGGAAAGAAGTGTGCATAAGAAATATGTAAAGGGAAAGAAGTGTGCATAAGAAATATGTAAAGGGAAAGAAGTGTGCATAAGAAATATGTAAAGGGAAAGAAGTGTGCATAAGAAATATGTAAAGGGAAAGAAGTGTGCATAAGAAATATTTAAAGGGAAAGAAGTGTGCATAAGAAATATGTAAAGGGAAAGAAGTGTGCATAATAAATAAACACATGATGTGGGAACAAGCCCTCGAGTTAAATATGTAAAGGGAAAGAAGTGTGCATAAGAAATATGTAAAGGGAAAGAAGTGTGCATAAGAAATATGTAAAGGAAAAGAAGTGTGCATAAGAAATAAACACATGATGTGGGAAAGAAGTGTGCATAAGAAATATGTAAAGGGAAAGAAGTGTGCATAAGAAATATGTAAAGGGAAAGAAGTGTGCATAAGAAATATGTAAAGGGAAAGAAGTGTGCATAAGAAATATGTAAAGGGAAAGAAGTGTGCATAAGAAATATGTAAAGGGAAAGAAGTGTGCATAAGAAATATGTAAAGGGAAAGAAGTGTGCATAAGAAATATGTAAAGGGAAAGAAGTGTGCATAAGAAATAAACACATGATGTGGGAACAAGCCCTCGAGTTAAATATGTAAAGGGAAAGAAGTGTGCATAAGAAATATGTAAAGGGAAAGAAGTGTGCATAAGAAATATGTAAAGGGAAAGAAGTGTGCATAAAAAATATGTAAAGGGAAAGAAGTGTGCATAAGAAATATGTAAAGGGAAAGAAGTGTGCATAAGAAATATGTAAAGGGAAAGAAGTGTGCATAAGAAATATGTAAAGGGAAAGAAGTGTGCATAAGAAATATGTAAAGGGAAAGAAGTGTGCATAAGAAATATGTAAAGGGAAAGAAGTGTGCATAAGAAATATGTAAAGGGAAAGAAGTGTGCATAAGAAATATGTAAAGGGAAAGAAGTGTGCATAAGAAATATGTAAAGGGAAAGAAGTGTGCATAAGAAATATGTAAAGGGAAAGAAGTGTGCATAAGAAATATGTAAAGGGAAAGAAGTGTGCATAAGAAATATGTAAAGGGAAAGAAGTGTGCATAAGAAATATGTAAAGGGAAAGAAGTGTGCATAAGAAATATGTAAAGGGAAAGAAGTGTGCATAAGAAATATGTAAAGGGAAAGAAGTGTGCATAAGAAATATGTAAAGGGAAAGAAGTGTGCATAAGAAATATGTAAAGGGAAAGAAGTGTGCATAAGAAATATGTAAAGGGAAAGAAGTGTGCATAAGAAATATGTAAAGGGAAAGAAGTGTGCATAAGAAATATGTAAAGGGAAAGAAGTGTGCATAAGAAATATGTAAAGGGAAAGAAGTGTGCATAAGAAATATGTAAAGGGAAAGAAGCGTGCATAAGAAATATGTAAAGGGAAAGAAGTGTGCATAAGAAATAAACACATGATGTCGGGACAAGCCCTCGAGTTAAATATGTAAAGGGAAAGAAGTGTGCATAAGAAATAATAAAGGGAAAGAAGTGTGCATAAGAAATATGTAAAGGGAAAGAAGTGTGCATAAGAAATATGTAAAGGGAAAGAAGTGTGCATAAGAAATATGTAAAGGGAAAGAAGCGTGCATAAGGAATATGTAAAGGGAAAGAAGTGTGCATAAGAAATATGTAAAGGGAAATAAGTGTGCATAAGAAATATGTAAAGGAAAAGAAGTGTGCATAAGAAATATGTAAAGGGAAAGAAGTGTGCATAAGAAATATGTAAAGGGAAAGAAGTGTGCATAAGAAATATGTAAAGGGAAAGAAGTGTGCATAAGAAATATGTAAAGGGAAAGAAGTGTGCATAAGAAATAAACACATGATGTGGGAACAAGCCCTCGAGTTAAATATGTAAAGGAAAAGAAGTGTGCATAAGAAATATGTAAAGGGAAAGAAGTGTGCATAAGAAATATGTAAAGGGAAAGAAGTGTGCATGAGAAATATGTAAAGGGAAAGAAGTGTGCATAAGAAATAAACACATGATGTGGGAACAAGCCCTCGAGTTAAATATGTAAAGGGAAAGAAGTGTGCATAAGAAATATGTAAAGGGAAAGAAGTGTGCATAAGAAATATGTAAAGGGAAAGAAGTGTGCATAAGAAATATGTAAAGGGAAAGAAGTGTGCATAAGAAATATGTAAAGGGAAAGAAGTGTGCATAAGAAATATGTAAAGGGAAAGAAGTGTGCATAAGAAATAAACACATGATGTGGGAACAAGCCCTCGAGTTAAATATGTAAAGGGAAAGAAGTGTGCATAAGAAATATGTAAAGGGAAAGAAGTGTGCATAAGAAATATGTAAAGGGAAAGAAGTGTGCATAAGAAATATGTAAAGGGAAAGAAGCGTGCATAAGAAATATGTAAAGGGAAAGAAGCGTGCATAAGAAATATGTAAAGGGAAAGAAGTGTGCATAAGAAATATGTAAAGGGAAAGAAGTGTGCATAAGAAATATGTAAAGGGAAAGAAGTGTGCATAAGAAATATGTAAAGGGAAAGAAGTGTGCATAAGAAATATGTAAAGGGAAAGAAGTGTGCATAAGAAATATGTAAAGGGAAAGAAGTGTGCATAAGAAATATGTAAAGGGAAAGAAGTGTGCTTAAGAAATATGTAAAGGGAAAGAAGTGTGCATAAGAAATATGTAAAGGGAAAGAAGTGTGCATAAGAAATATGTAAAGGGAAAGAAGTGTGCATAAGAAATATGTAAAGGGAAAGAAGTGTGCATAAGAAATATGTAAAGGGAAAGAAGTGTGCATAAGAAATAAACACATGATGTCGGGACAAGCCCTCGAGTTAAATATGTAAAGGGAAAGAAGTGTGCATACGAAATATGTAAAGGGAAAGAAGTGTGCATAAGAAATATGTAAAGGGAAATAAGTGTGCATAAGAAATATGTAAAGGAAAGAAGTGTGCATAAGAAATATGTAAAGGGAAAGAAGTGTGCATAAGAAATATGTAAAGGGAAAGAAGTGTGCATAAGAAATATGTAAAGGGAAAGAAGTGTGCATAAGAAATATGTAAAGGGAAAGAAGTGTGCATAAGAAATATGTAAAGGGAAAGAAGTGTGCATAAGAAATATGTAAAGGGAAAGAAGTGTGCATAAGAAATATGTAAAGGGAAAGAAGTGTGCATAAGAAATAAACACATGATGTGGGAACAAGCCCTCGAGTTAAATATGTAAAGGGAAAGAAGTGTGCATAAGAAATATGTAAAGGGAAAGAAGTGTGCATAAGAAATATGTAAAGGAAAAGAAGTGTGCATAAGAAATAAACACATGATGTGGGAAAGAAGTGTGCATAAGAAATATGTAAAGGGAAAGAAGTGTGCATAAGAAATATGTAAAGGGAAAGAAGTGTGCATAAGAAATATGTAAAGGGAAAGAAGTGTGCATAAGAAATATGTAAAGAGAAAGAAGTGTGCATAAGAAATATGTAAAGGGAAAGAAGTGTGCATAAGAAATATGTAAAGGGAAAGAAGTGTGCATAAGAAATATGTAAAGGGAAAGAAGTGTGCATAAGAAATATGTAAAGGGAAAGAAGTGTGCATAAGAAATATGTAAAGGGAAAGAAGTGTGCATAAGAAATAAACACATGATGTGGGAACAAGCCCTCGAGTTAAATATGTAAAGGGAAAGAAGTGTGCATAAGAAATATGTAAAGGGAAAGAAGTGTGCATAAGAAATATGTAAAGGGAAAGAAGTGTGCATAAGAAATAAACACATTATGTGGGAACAAGCCCTCGAGTTAAATATGTAAAGGGAAAGAAGTGTGCATAAGAAATATGTAAAGGGAAAGAAGTGTGCATAAGAAATATGTAAAGGGAAAGAAGTGTGCATAAGAAATATGTAAAGGGAAGGAAGTGTGCATACGAAATATGTAAAGGGAAAGAAGTGTGCATAAGAAATATGTAAAGGGAAAGAAGTGTGCATAAGAAATATGTAAAGGGAAAGAAGTGTGCATAAGAAATATGTAAAGGGAAAGAAGTGTGCATAAGAAATATGTAAAGGGAAAGAAGTGTGCATAAGAAATATGTAAAGGGAAAGAAGTGTGCATAAGAAATAAACACATGATGTGGGAACAAGCCCTCGAGTTAAATATGTAAAGGGAAAGAAGTGTGCATAAGAAATATGTAAAGGGAAAGAAGTGTGCATAAGAAATATGTAAAGGAAAAGAAGTGTGCATAAGAAATAAACACATGATGTGGGAAAGAAGTGTGCATAAGAAATATGTAAAGGGAAAGAAGTGTGCATAAGAAATATGTAAAGGGAAAGAAGTGTGCATAAGAAATATGTAAAGGGAAAGAAGTGTGCATAAGAAATATGTAAAGGGAAAGAAGTGTGCATAAGAAATATGTAAAGGGAAAGAAGTGTGCATAAGAAATATGTAAAGGGAAAGAAGTGTGCATAAGAAATATGTAAAGGGAAAGAAGTGTGCATAAGAAATATGTAAAGGGAAAGAAGTGTGCATAAGAAATATGTAAAGGGAAAGAAGTGTGCATAAGAAATATGTAAAGGGAAAGAAGTGTGCATAAGAAATATGTAAAGGGAAAGAAGTGTGCATAAAAAATATGTAAAGGGAAAGAAGTGTGCATAAGAAATATGTAAAGGGAAAGAAGTGTGCATAAGAAATATGTAAAGGGAAAGAAGTGTGCATAAGAAATATGTAAAGGGAAAGAAGTGTGCATAAGAAATATGTAAAGGGAAAGAAGTGTGCATAAGAAATATGTAAAGGGAAAGAAGTGTGCATAAGAAATATGTAAAGGGAAAGAAGTGTGCATAAGAAATATGTAAAGGGAAAGAAGTGAGCATAAGAAATATGTAAAGGGAAAGAAGTGTGCATAAGAAATATGTAAAGGGAAAGAAGTGTGCATAAGAAATATGTAAAGGGAAAGAAGTGTGCATAAGAAATAAACACATGATGTGGGAACAAGCCCTCGAGTTAAATATGTAAAGGGAAAGAAGTGTGCATAAGAAATATGTAAAGGGAAAGAAGTGTGCATAAGAAATATGTAAAGGGAAAGAAGTGTGCATAAGAAATATGTAAAGGGAAAGAAGTGTGCATAAGAAATATGTAAAGGGAAATAAGTGTGCATAAGAAATATGTAAAGGGAAAGAAGTGTGCATAAGAAATATGTAAAGGGAAAGAAGTGTGCATACAAAATATGTAAAGGGAAAGAAGTGTGCATAAGAAATATGTAAAGGGAAAGAAGTGTGCATAAGAAATATGTAAAGGGAAAGAAGTGTGCATGAGAAATATGTAAAGGGAAAGAAGTGTGCATAAGAAATATGTAAAGGGAAAGAAGTGTGCATAAGAAATATGTAAAGGGAAAGAAGTGTGCATAAGAAATATGTAAAGGGAAAGAAGTGTGCATAAGAAATATGTAAAGGGAAAGAAGTGTGCATAAGAAATATGTAAAGGGAAAGAAGTGTGCATAAGAAATATGTAAAGGGAAAGAAGTGTGCATAAGAAATATGTAAAGGGAAAGAAGTGTGCATAAGAAATAAACACATGATGTGGGAACAAGCCCTCGAGTTAAATATGTAAAGGGAAAGAAGTGTGCATAAGAAATATGTAAAGGGAAAGAAGTGTGCATAAGAAATATGTAAAGGGAAAGAAGTGTGCATAAGAAATATGTAAAGGGAAAGAAGTGTGCATAAGAAATATGTAAAGGGAAAGAAGTGTGCATAAGAAATATGTAAAGGAAAAGAAGTGTGCATAAGAAATATGTAAAGGGAAAGAAGTGTGCATAAGAAATATGTAAAGGGAAAGAAGTGTGCATAAGAAATATGTAAAGGGAAAGAAGTGTGCATAAGAAATATGTAAAGGGAAAGAAGTGTGCATACGAAATATGTAAAGGAAAAGAAGTGTGCATGAGAAATATGTAAAGGGAAAGAAGTGTGCATAATAAATAAACACATGATGTGGGAACAAGCCCTCGAGTTAAATATGTAAAGGGAAAGAAGTGTGCATAAGAAATATGTAAAGGGAAAGAAGTGTGCATAAGAAATATGTAAAGGAAAAGAAGTGTGCATAAGAAATAAACACATGATGTGGGAAAGAAGTGTGCATAAGAAATATGTAAAGGGAAAGAAGTGTGCATAAGAAATATGTAAAGGGAAAGAAGTGTGCATAAGAAATATGTAAAGGGAAAGAAGTGTGCATAAGAAATATGTAAAGGGAAAGAAGTGTGCATAAGAAATATGTAAAGGGAAAGAAGTGTGCATAAGAAATATGTAAAGGAAAAGAAGTGTGCATAAGAAATATGTAAAGGGAAAGAAGTGTGCATAAGAAATATGTAAAGGGAAAGAAGTGTGCATAAGAAATATGTAAAGGGAAAGAAGTGTGCATAAGAAATATGTAAAGGGAAAGAAGTGTGCATACGAAATATGTAAAGGAAAAGAAGTGTGCATGAGAAATATGTAAAGGGAAAGAAGTGTGCATAATAAATAAACACATGATGTGGGAACAAGCCCTCGAGTTAAATATGTAAAGGGAAAGAAGTGTGCATAAGAAATATGTAAAGGGAAAGAAGTGTGCATAAGAAATATGTAAAGGAAAAGAAGTGTGCATAAGAAATAAACACATGATGTGGGAAAGAAGTGTGCATAAGAAATATGTAAAGGGA
This sequence comes from Crossaster papposus, assembly GCA_037893245.1. Lineage (NCBI taxonomy): Eukaryota > Metazoa > Echinodermata > Asteroidea > Velatida > Solasteridae > Crossaster > Crossaster papposus. The sequence continues at coordinate 73,309 of JBAIAA010001656.1, read as the reverse complement.
AAGAAGTGTGCATAAGAAATATGTAAAGGGAAAGAAGTGTGCATAAGAAATATGTAAAGGGAAAGAAGTGTGCATAAGAAATATGTAAAGGGAAAGAAGTGTGCATAAGAAATATGTAAAGGGAAAGAAGTGTGCATAAGAAATATGTAAAGGGAAAGAAGTGTGCATAAGAAATATGTAAAGGGAAATAAGTGTGCATAAGAAATATGTAAAGGGAAAGAAGTGTGCATAAGAAATATGTAAAGGGAAAGAAGTGTGCATAAGAAATATGTAAAGGGAAAGAAGTGTGCATAAGAAATATGTAAAGGGAAAGAAGTGTGCATAAGAAATATGTAAAGGGAAAGAAGTGTGCATAAGAAATAAACACATGATGTGGGAACAAGCCCTCGAGTTAAATATGTAAAGGGAAAGAAGTGTGCATAAGAAATATGTAAAGGGAAAGAAGTGTGCATAAGAAATATGTAAAGGGAAAGAAGTGTGCATAAGAAATATGTAAAGGGAAAGAAGTGTGCATAAGAAATATGTAAAGGGAAAGAAGTGTGCATAAGAAATATGTAAAGGGAAAGAAGTGTGCATAAGAAATATGTAAAGGGAAAGAAGTGTGCATAAGAAATATGTAAAGGGAAAGAAGTGTGCATAAGAAATATGTAAAGGGAAAGAAGTGTGCATAAGAAATATGTAAAGGGAAAGAAGTGTGCATAAGAAATATGTAAAGGGAAAGAAGTGTGCATAAGAAATATGTAAAGGGAAAGAAGTGTGCATAATAAATAAACACATGATGTGGGAACAAGCCCTCGAGTTAAATATGTAAAGGGAAAGAAGTGTGCATAAGAAATATGTAAAGGGAAAGAAGTGTGCATAAGAAATATGTAAAGGAAAAGAAGTGTGCATAAGAAATAAACACATGATGTGGGAAAGAAGTGTGCATAAGAAATATGTAAAGGGAAAGAAGTGTGCATAAGAAATATGTAAAGGGAAAGAAGTGTGCATAAGAAATATGTAAAGGGAAAGAAGTGTGCATAAGAAATATGTAAAGGGAAAGAAGTGTGCATAAGAAATATGTAAAGGGAAAGAAGTGTGCATAAGAAATATGTAAAGGGAAAGAAGTGTGCATAAGAAATATGTAAAGGGAAAGAAGTGTGCATAAGAAATATGTAAAGGGAAAGAAGTGTGCATAAGAAATATGTAAAGGGAAAGAAGTGTGCATAAGAAATATGTAAAGGGAAAGAAGTGTGCATAAGAAATATGTAAAGGGAAAGAAGTGTGCATAAGAAATATGTAAAGGGAAAGAAGTGTGCATAAGAAATATGTAAAGAGAAAGAAGTGTGCATAAGAAATATGTAAAGGGAAAGAAGTGTGCATAAGAAATATGTAAAGGGAAAGAAGTGTGCATAAGAAATATGTAAAGGGAAAGAAGTGTGCATAAGAAATATGTAAAGGGAAAGAAGTGTGCATAAGAAATATGTAAAGGGAAAGAAGTGTGCATAAGAAATATGTAAAGGGAAAGAAGTGAGCATAAGAAATATGTAAAGGGAAAGAAGTGTGCATAAGAAATATGTAAAGGGAAAGAAGTGTGCATAAGAAATATGTAAAGGGAAAGAAGTGTGCATAAGAAATAAACACATGATGTGGGAACAAGCCCTCGAGTTAAATATGTAAAGGGAAAGAAGTGTGCATAAGAAATATGTAAAGGGAAAGAAGTGTGCATAAGAAATATGTAAAGGGAAAGAAGTGTGCATAAGAAATATGTAAAGGGAAAGAAGTGTGCATAAGAAATATGTAAAGGGAAATAAGTGTGCATAAGAAATATGTAAAGGGAAAGAAGTGTGCATAAGAAATATGTAAAGGGAAAGAAGTGTGCATACAAAATATGTAAAGGGAAAGAAGTGTGCATAAGAAATATGTAAAGGGAAAGAAGTGTGCATAAGAAATATGTAAAGGGAAAGAAGTGTGCATGAGAAATATGTAAAGGGAAAGAAGTGTGCATAAGAAATATGTAAAGGGAAAGAAGTGTGCATAAGAAATATGTAAAGGGAAAGAAGTGTGCATAAGAAATATGTAAAGGGAAAGAAGTGTGCATAAGAAATATGTAAAGGGAAAGAAGTGTGCATAAGAAATATGTAAAGGGAAAGAAGTGTGCATAAGAAATAAACACATGATGTGGGAACAAGCCCTCGAGTTAAATATGTAAAGGGAAAGAAGTGTGCATAAGAAATATGTAAAGGGAAAGAAGTGTGCATAAGAAATATGTAAAGGGAAAGAAGTGTGCATAAGAAATATGTAAAGGGAAAGAAGTGTGCATAAGAAATATGTAAAGGGAAAGAAGTGTGCATAAGAAATATGTAAAGGAAAAGAAGTGTGCATAAGAAATATGTAAAGGGAAAGAAGTGTGCATAAGAAATATGTAAAGGGAAAGAAGTGTGCATAAGAAATATGTAAAGGGAAAGAAGTGTGCATAAGAAATATGTAAAGGGAAAGAAGTGTGCATACGAAATATGTAAAGGAAAAGAAGTGTGCATGAGAAATATGTAAAGGGAAAGAAGTGTGCATAATAAATAAACACATGATGTGGGAACAAGCCCTCGAGTTAAATATGTAAAGGGAAAGAAGTGTGCATAAGAAATATGTAAAGGGAAAGAAGTGTGCATAAGAAATATGTAAAGGAAAAGAAGTGTGCATAAGAAATAAACACATGATGTGGGAAAGAAGTGTGCATAAGAAATATGTAAAGGGAAAGAAGTGTGCATAAGAAATATGTAAAGGGAAAGAAGTGTGCATAAGAAATATGTAAAGGGAAAGAAGTGTGCATAAGAAATATGTAAAGGGAAAGAAGTGTGCATAAGAAATATGTAAAGGGAAAGAAGTGTGCATAAGAAATATGTAAAGGAAAAGAAGTGTGCATAAGAAATATGTAAAGGGAAAGAAGTGTGCATAAGAAATATGTAAAGGGAAAGAAGTGTGCATAAGAAATATGTAAAGGGAAAGAAGTGTGCATAAGAAATATGTAAAGGGAAAGAAGTGTGCATACGAAATATGTAAAGGAAAAGAAGTGTGCATGAGAAATATGTAAAGGGAAAGAAGTGTGCATAATAAATAAACACATGATGTGGGAACAAGCCCTCGAGTTAAATATGTAAAGGGAAAGAAGTGTGCATAAGAAATATGTAAAGGGAAAGAAGTGTGCATAAGAAATATGTAAAGGAAAAGAAGTGTGCATAAGAAATAAACACATGATGTGGGAAAGAAGTGTGCATAAGACATGATGTGGGAAAGAAGTGTGCATAAGAAATATGTAAAGGGAAAGAAGTGTGCATAAGAAATATGTAAAGGGAAAGAAGTGTGCATAAGAAATATGTAAAGGGAAAGAAGTGTGCATAAGAAATATGTAAAGGGAAAGAAGTGTGCATAAGAAATATGTAAAGGGAAAGAAGTGTGCATAAGAAATATGTAAAGGGAAAGAAGTGTGCATAAGAAATATGTAAAGGGAAATAAGTGTGCATAAGAAATATGTAAAGGGAAAGAAGTGTGCATAAGAAATATGTAAAGGGAAAGAAGTGTGCATAAGAAATATGTAAAGGGAAAGAAGTGTGCATAAGAAATATGTAAAGGGAAAGAAGTGTGCATAAGAAATATGTAAAGGGAAAGAAGTGTGCATAAGAAATAAACACATGATGTGGGAACAAGCCCTCGAGTTAAATATGTAAAGGGAAAGAAGTGTGCATAAGAAATATGTAAAGGGAAAGAAGTGTGCATAAGAAATATGTAAAGGGAAAGAAGTGTGCATAAGAAATATGTAAAGGGAAAGAAGTGTGCATAAGAAATATGTAAAGGGAAAGAAGTGTGCATAAGAAATATGTAAAGGGAAAGAAGTGTGCATAAGAAATATGTAAAGGGAAAGAAGTGTGCATAAGAAATATGTAAAGGGAAAGAAGTGTGCATAAGAAATATGTAAAGGGAAAGAAGTGTGCATAAGAAATATGTAAAGGGAAAGAAGTGTGCATAAGAAATATGTAAAGGGAAAGAAGTGTGCATAAGAAATATGTAAAGGGAAAGAAGTGTGCATAATAAATAAACACATGATGTGGGAACAAGCCCTCGAGTTAAATATGTAAAGGGAAAGAAGTGTGCATAAGGAATATGTAAAGGGAAAGAAGTGTGCATAAGAAATATGTAAAGGAAAAGAAGTGTGCATAAGAAATAAACACATGATGTGGGAAAGAAGTGTGCATAAGAAATATGTAAAGGGAAAGAAGTGTGCATAAGAAATATGTAAAGGGAAAGAAGTGTGCATAAGAAATATGTAAAGGGAAAGAAGTGTGCATAAGAAATATGTAAAGGGAAAGAAGTGTGCATAAGAAATATGTAAAGGGAAAGAAGTGTGCATAAGAAATATGTAAAGGGAAAGAAGTGTGCATAAGAAATATGTAAAGGGAAAGAAGTGTGCATAAGAAATATGTAAAGGGAAAGAAGTGTGCATAAGAAATATGTAAAGGGAAAGAAGTGTGCATAAGAAATATGTAAAGGGAAAGAAGTGTGCATAAGAAATATGTAAAGGGAAAGAAGTGTGCATAAGAAATATGTAAAGGGAAAGAAGTGTGCATAAGAAATATGTAAAGGGAAAGAAGTGTGCATAAGAAATATGTAAAGGGAAAGAAGTGTGCATAAGAAATATGTAAAGGGAAAGAAGTGTGCATAAGAAATATGTAAAGGGAAAGAAGTGTGCATAAGAAATATGTAAAGGGAAAGAAGTGTGCATACGAAATATGTAAAGGAAAAGAAGTGTGCATGAGAAATATGTAAAGGGAAAGAAGTGTGCATAATAAATAAACACATGATGTGGGAACAAGCCCTCGAGTTAAATATGTAAAGGGAAAGAAGTGTGCATAAGAAATATGTAAAGGGAAAGAAGTGTGCATAAGAAATATGTAAAGGAAAAGAAGTGTGCATAAGAAATAAACACATGATGTGGGAAAGAAGTGTGCATAAGAAATATGTAAAGGGAAAGAAGTGTGCATAAGAAATATGTAAAGGGAAAGAAGTGTGCATAAGAAATATGTAAAGGGAAAGAAGTGTGCATAAGAAATATGTAAAGGGAAAGAAGTGTGCATAAGAAATATGTAAAGGGAAAGAAGTGTGCATAAGAAATATGTAAAGGAAAAGAAGTGTGCATAAGAAATATGTAAAGGGAAAGAAGTGTGCATAAGAAATATGTAAAGGGAAAGAAGTGTGCATAAGAAATATGTAAAGGGAAAGAAGTGTGCATAAGAAATATGTAAAGGGAAAGAAGTGTGCATACGAAATATGTAAAGGAAAAGAAGTGTGCATGAGAAATATGTAAAGGGAAAGAAGTGTGCATAATAAATAAACACATGATGTGGGAACAAGCCCTCGAGTTAAATATGTAAAGGGAAAGAAGTGTGCATAAGAAATATGTAAAGGGAAAGAAGTGTGCATAAGAAATATGTAAAGGAAAAGAAGTGTGCATAAGAAATAAACACATGATGTGGGAAAGAAGTGTGCATAAGAAATATGTAAAGGGAAAGAAGTGTGCATAAGAAATATGTAAAGGGAAAGAAGTGTGCATAAGAAATATGTAAAGGGAAAGAAGTGTGCATAAGAAATATGTAAAGGGAAAGAAGTGTGCATAAGAAATATGTAAAGGGAAAGATGTGTGCATAAGAAATATGTAAAGGGAAAGAAGTGTGCATAAGAAATATGTAAAGGGAAATAAGTGTGCATAAGAAATATGTAAAGGGAAAGAAGTGTGCATAAGAAATATGTAAAGGGAAAGAAGTGTGCATAAGAAATATGTAAAGGGAAAGAAGTGTGCATAAGAAATATGTAAAGGGAAAGAAGTGTGCATAAGAAATATGTAAAGGGAAAGAAGTGTGCATAAGAAATAAACACATGATGTGGGAACAAGCCCTCGAGTTAAATATGTAAAGGGAAAGAAGTGTGCATAAGAAATATGTAAAGGGAAAGAAGTGTGCATAAGAAATATGTAAAGGGAAAGAAGTGTGCATAAGAAATATGTAAAGGGAAAGAAGTGTGCATAAGAAATATGTAAAGGGAAAGAAGTGTGCATAAGAAATATGTAAAGGGAAAGAAGTGTGCATAAGAAATATGTAAAGGGAAAGAAGTGTGCATAAGAAATATGTAAAGGGAAAGAAGTGTGCATAAGAAATATGTAAAGGGAAAGAAGTGTGCATAAGAAATATGTAAAGGGAAAGAAGTGTGCATAAGAAATATGTAAAGGGAAAGAAGTGTGCATAAGAAATATGTAAAGGGAAAGAAGTGTGCATAATAAATAAACACATGATGTGGGAACAAGCCCTCGAGTTAAATATGTAAAGGGAAAGAAGTGTGCATAAGAAATATGTAAAGGGAAAGAAGTGTGCATAAGAAATATGTAAAGGAAAAGAAGTGTGCATAAGAAATAAACACATGATGTGGGAAAGAAGTGTGCATAAGAAATATGTAAAGGGAAAGAAGTGTGCATAAGAAATATGTAAAGGGAAAGAAGTGTGCATAAGAAATATGTAAAGGGAAAGAAGTGTGCATAAGAAATATGTAAAGGGAAAGAAGTGTGCATAAGAAATATGTAAAGGGAAAGAAGTGTGCATAAGAAATATGTAAAGGGAAAGAAGTGTGCATAATAAATATGTAAAGGGAAAGAAGTGTGCATAAGAAATATGTAAAGGGAAAGAAGTGTGCATAAGAAATATGTAAAGGGAAAGAAGTGTGCATAAGAAATATGTAAAGGGAAAGAAGTGTGCATAAGAAATATGTAAAGGGAAAGAAGTGTGCATAAGAAATATGTAAAGGGAAAGAAGTGTGCATAAGAAATATGTAAAGGGAAAGAAGTGTGCATAAGAAATATGTAAAGGGAAAGAAGTGTGCATAAGAAATATGTAAAGGGAAAGAAGTGTGCATAAGAAATATGTAAAGGGAAAGAAGTGTGCATAAGAAATAAACACATGATGTGGGAACAAGCCCTCGAGTTAAATATGTAAAGGGAAAGAAGTGTGCATAAGAAATATGTAAAGGGAAAGAAGTGTGCATAAGAAATATGTAAAGGGAAAGAAGTGTGCATAAGAAATATGTAAAGGGAAAGAAGTGTGCATAAGAAATATGTAAAGGGAAATAAGTGTGCATAAGAAATATGTAAAGGGAAAGAAGTGTGCATAAGAAATATGTAAAGGGAAAGAAGTGTGCATACAAAATATGTAAAGGGAAAGAAGTGTGCATAAGAAATATGTAAAGGGAAAGAAGTGTGCATAAGAAATATGTAAAGGGAAAGAAGTGTGCATGAGAAATATGTAAAGGGAAAGAAGTGTGCATAAGAAATATGTAAAGGGAAAGAAGTGTGCATAAGAAATATGTAAAGGGAAAGAAGTGTGCATAAGAAATATGTAAAGGGAAAGAAGTGTGCATAAGAAATATGTAAAGGGAAAGAAGTGTGCATAAGAAATATGTAAAGGGAAAGAAGTGTGCATAAGAAATATGTAAAGGGAAAGAAGTGTGCATAAGAAATATGTAAAGGGAAAGAAGTGTGCATAAGAAATAAACACATGATGTGGGAACAAGCCCTCGAGTTAAATATGTAAAGGGAAAGAAGTGTGCATAAGAAATATGTAAAGGGAAAGAAGTGTGCATAAGAAATATGTAAAGGGAAAGAAGTGTGCATAAGAAATATGTAAAGGGAAAGAAGTGTGCATAAGAAATATGTAAAGGAAAAGAAGTGTGCATAAGAAATAAACACATGATGTGGGAACAAGCCCTCGAGTTAAATATGTAAAGGGAAAGAAGTGTGCATAAGAAATATGTAAAGGGAAAGAAGTGTGCATAAGAAATATGTAAAGGGAAAGAAGTGTGCATAAGAAATATGTAAAGGGAAAGAAGTGTGCATAAGAAATATGTAAAGGGAAATAAGTGTGCATAAGAAATATGTAAAGGGAAAGAAGTGTGCATAAGAAATATGTAAAGGGAAAGAAGTGTGCATACAAAATATGTAAAGGGAAAGAAGTGTGCATAAGAAATATGTAAAGGGAAAGAAGTGTGCATAAGAAATATGTAAAGGGAAAGAAGTGTGCATGAGAAATATGTAAAGGGAAAGAAGTGTGCATAAGAAATATGTAAAGGGAAAGAAGTGTGCATAAGAAATATGTAAAGGGAAAGAAGTGTGCATAAGAAATATGTAAAGGGAAAGAAGTGTGCATAAGAAATATGTAAAGGGAAAGAAGTGTGCATAAGAAATATGTAAAGGGAAAGAAGTGTGCATAAGAAATATGTAAAGGGAAAGAAGTGTGCATAAGAAATAAACACATGATGTGGGAACAAGCCCTCGAGTTAAATATGTAAAGGGAAAGAAGTGTGCATAAGAAATATGTAAAGGGAAAGAAGTGTGCATAAGAAATATGTAAAGGGAAAGAAGTGTGCATAAGAAATATGTAAAGGGAAAGAAGTGTGCATAAGAAATATGTAAAGGAAAAGAAGTGTGCATAAGAAATATGTAAAGGGAAAGAAGTGTGCATAAGAAATATGTAAAGGGAAAGAAGTGTGCATAAGAAATATGTAAAGGGAAAGAAGTGTGCATAAGAAATATGTAAAGGGAAAGAAGTGTGCATACGAAATATGTAAAGGAAAAGAAGTGTGCATAAGAAATATGTAAAGGGAAAGAAGTGTGCATAATAAATAAACACATGATGTGGGAACAAGCCCTCGAGTTAAATATGTAAAGGGAAAGAAGTGTGCATAAGAAATATGTAAAGGGAAAGAAGTGAGCATAAGAAATATGTAAAGGAAAAGAAGTGTGCATAAGAAATAAACACATGATGTGGGAAAGAAGTGTGCATAAGAAATATGTAAAGGGAAAGAAGTGTGCATAAGAAATATGTAAAGGGAAAGAAGTGTGCATAAGAAATATGTAAAGGGAAAGAAGTGTGCATAAGAAATATGTAAAGGGAAAGAAGTGTGCATAAGAAATATGTAAAGGGAAAGAAGTGTGCATAAGAAATATGTAAAGGGAAAGAAGTGTGCATAAGAAATATGTAAAGGGAAAGAAGTGTGCATAAGAAATATGTAAAGGGAAAGAAGTGTGCATAAGAAATATGTAAAGGGAAAGAAGTGTGCATAAGAAATATGTAAAGGGAAAGAAGTGTGCATAAGAAATATGTAAAGGGAAAGAAGTGTGCATAAGAAATATGTAAAGGGAAAGAAGTGTGCATAAGAAATATGTAAAGGGAAAGAAGTGTGCATAAGAAATATGTAAAGGGAAAGAAGTGTGCATAAGAAATATGTAAAGGGAAAGAAGTGTGCATAAGAAATATGTAAAGGGAAAGAAGTGTGCATAAGAAATATGTAAAGGGAAAGAAGTGTGCATAAGAAATATGTAAAGGGAAAGAAGTGTGCATACGAAATATGTAAAGGAAAAGAAGTGTGCATGAGAAATATGTAAAGGGAAAGAAGTGTGCATAATAAATAAACACATGATGTGGGAACAAGCCCTCGAGTTAAATATGTAAAGGGAAAGAAGTGTGCATAAGAAATATGTAAAGGGAAAGAAGTGTGCATAAGAAATATGTAAAGGGAAAGAAGTGTGCATAAGAAATATGTAAAGGGAAAGAAGTGTGCATAAGAAATATGTAAAGGGAAAGAAGTGTGCATAAGAAATATGTAAAGGGAAAGAAGTGTGCATAAGAAATATGTAAAGGGAAAGAAGTGTGCATAAGAAATAAACACATGATGTGGGAACAAGCCCTCGAGTTAAATATGTAAAGGGAAAGAAGTGTGCATAAGAAATATGTAAAGGGAAAGAAGTGTGCATAAGAAATATGTAAAGGGAAAGAAGTGTGCATAAGAAATATGTAAAGGGAAAGAAGTGTGCATAAGAAATATGTAAAGGAAAAGAAGTGTGCATAAGAAATATGTAAAGGGAAAGAAGTGTGCATAAGAAATATGTAAAGGGAAAGAAGTGTGCATAAGAAATATGTAAAGGGAAAGAAGTGTGCATAAGAAATATGTAAAGGGAAAGAAGTGTGCATACGAAATATGTAAAGGAAAAGAAGTGTGCATAAGAAATATGTAAAGGGAAAGAAGTGTGCATAATAAATAAACACATGATGTGGGAACAAGCCCTCGAGTTAAATATGTAAAGGGAAAGAAGTGTGCATAAGAAATATGTAAAGGGAAAGAAGTGAGCATAAGAAATATGTAAAGGAAAAGAAGTGTGCATAAGAAATAAACACATGATGTGGGAAAGAAGTGTGCATAAGAAATATGTAAAGGGAAAGAAGTGTGCATAAGAAATATGTAAAGGGAAAGAAGTGTGCATAAGAAATATGTAAAGGGAAAGAAGTGTGCATAAGAAATATGTAAAGGGAAAGAAGTGTGCATAAGAAATATGTAAAGGGAAAGAAGTGTGCATAAGAAATATGTAAAGGGAAAGAAGTGTGCATAAGAAATATGTAAAGGGAAAGAAGTGTGCATAAGAAATATGTAAAGGGAAAGAAGTGTGCATAAGAAATATGTAAAGGGAAAGAAGTGTGCATAAGAAATATGTAAAGGGAAAGAAGTGTGCATAAGAAATATGTAAAGGGAAAGAAGTGTGCATAAGAAATATGTAAAGGGAAAGAAGTGTGCATAAGAAATATGTAAAGGGAAAGAAGTGTGCATAAGAAATATGTAAAGGGAAAGAAGTGTGCATAAGAAATATGTAAAGGGAAAGAAGTGTGCATAAGAAATATGTAAAGGGAAAGAAGTGTGCATAAGAAATATGTAAAGGGAAAGAAGTGTGCATAAGAAATATGTAAAGGGAAAGAAGTGTGCATACGAAATATGTAAAGGAAAAGAAGTGTGCATGAGAAATATGTAAAGGGAAAGAAGTGTGCATAATAAATAAACACATGATGTGGGAACAAGCCCTCGAGTTAAATATGTAAAGGGAAAGAAGTGTGCATAAGAAATATGTAAAGGGAAAGAAGTGTGCATAAGAAATATGTAAAGGAAAAGAAGTGTGCATAAGAAATAAACACATGATGTGGGAAAGAAGTGTGCATAAGAAATATGTAAAGGGAAAGAAGTGTGCATAAGAAATATGTAAAGGGAAAGAAGTGTGCATAAGAAATATGTAAAGGGAAAGAAGTGTGCATAAGAAATATGTAAAGGGAAAAAAGTGTGCATAAGAAATATGTAAAGGGAAAGAAGTGTGCATAAGAAATATGTAAAGGGAAAGAAGTGTGCATAAGAAATATGTAAAGGGAAATAAGTGTGCATAAGAAATATGTAAAGGGAAAGAAGTGTGCATAAGAAATATGTAAAGGGAAAGAAGTGTGCATAAGAAATATGTAAAGGGAAAGAAGTGTGCATAAGAAATATGTAAAGGGAAAGAAGTGTGCATAAGAAATATGTAAAGGGAAAGAAGTGTGCATAAGAAATAAACACATGATGTGGGAACAAGCCCTCGAGTTAAATATGTAAAGGGAAAGAAGTGTGCATAAGAAATATGTAAAGGGAAAGAAGTGTGCATAAGAAATATGTAAAGGGAAAGAAGTGTGCATAAGAAATATGTAAAGGGAAAGAAGTGTGCATAAGAAATATGTAAAGGGAAAGAAGTGTGCATAAGAAATATGTAAAGGGAAAGAAGTGTGCATAAGAAATATGTAAAGGGAAAGAAGTGTGCATAAGAAATATGTAAAGGGAAAGAAGTGTGCATAAGAAATATGTAAAGGGAAAGAAGTGTGCATAAGAAATATGTAAAGGGAAAGAAGTGTGCATAAGAAATATGTAAAGGGAAAGAAGTGTGCATAAGAAATATGTAAAGGGAAAGAAGTGTGCATAATAAATAAACACATGATGTGGGAACAAGCCCTCGAGTTAAATATGTAAAGGGAAAGAAGTGTGCATAAGAAATATGTAAAGGGAAAGAAGTGTGCATAAGAAATATGTAAAGGAAAAGAAGTGTGCATAAGAAATAAACACATGATGTGGGAAAGAAGTGTGCATAAGAAATATGTAAAGGGAAAGAAGTGTGCATAAGAAATATGTAAAGGGAAAGAAGTGTGCATAAGAAATATGTAAAGGGAAAGAAGTGTGCATAAGAAATATGTAAAGGGAAAGAAGTGTGCATAATAAATATGTAAAGGGAAAGAAGTGTGCATAAGAAATATGTAAAGGGAAAGAAGTGTGCATAATAAATATGTAAAGGGAAAGAAGTGTGCATAAGAAATATGTAAAGGGAAAGAAGTGTGCATAAGAAATATGTAAAGGGAAAGAAGTGTGCATAAGAAATATGTAAAGGGAAAGAAGTGTGCATAAGAAATATGTAAAGGGAAAGAAGTGTGCATAAGAAATATGTAAAGGGAAAGAAGTGTGCATAAGAAATATGTAAAGGGAAAGAAGTGTGCATAAGAAATATGTAAAGGGAAAGAAGTGTGCATAAGAAATATGTAAAGGGAAAGAAGTGTGCATAAGAAATATGTAAAGGGAAAGAAGTGTGCATAAGAAATAAACACATGATGTGGGAACAAGCCCTCGAGTTAAATATGTAAAGGGAAAGAAGTGTGCATAAGAAATATGTAAAGGGAAAGAAGTGTGCATAAGAAATATGTAAAGGGAAAGAAGTGTGCATAAGAAATATGTAAAGGGAAAGAAGTGTGCATAAGAAATATGTAAAGGGAAATAAGTGTGCATAAGAAATATGTAAAGGGAAAGAAGTGTGCATAAGAAATATGTAAAGGGAAAGAAGTGTGCATACAAAATATGTAAAGGGAAAGAAGTGTGCATAAGAAATATGTAAAGGGAAAGAAGTGTGCATAAGAAATATGTAAAGGGAAAGAAGTGTGCATGAGAAATATGTAAAGGGAAAGAAGTGTGCATAAGAAATATGTAAAGGGAAAGAAGTGTGCATAAGAAATATGTAAAGGGAAAGAAGTGTGCATAAGAAATATGTAAAGGGAAAGAAGTGTGCATAAGAAATATGTAAAGGGAAAGAAGTGTGCATAAGAAATATGTAAAGGGAAAGAAGTGTGCATAAGAAATATGTAAAGGGAAAGAAGTGTGCATAAGAAATATGTAAAGGGAAAGAAGTGTGCATAAGAAATAAACACATGATGTGGGAACAAGCCCTCGAGTTAAATATGTAAAGGGAAAGAAGTGTGCATAAGAAATATGTAAAGGGAAAGAAGTGTGCATAAGAAATATGTAAAGGGAAAGAAGTGTGCATAAGAAATATGTAAAGGGAAAGAAGTGTGCATAAGAAATATGTAAAGGAAAAGAAGTGTGCATAAGAAATAAACACATGATGTGGGAACAAGCCATCGAGTTAAATATGTAAAGGGAAAGAAGTGTGCATAAGAAATATGTAAAGGGAAAGAAGTGTGCATAAGAAATATGTAAAGGGAAAGAAGTGTGCATAAGAAATATGTAAAGGGAAAGAAGTGTGCATAAGAAATATGTAAAGGGAAAGAAGTGTGCATACAAAATATGTAAAGGGAAAGAAGTGTGCATACGAAATATGTAAAGGGAAAGAAGTGTGCATAAGAAATATGTAAAGGGAAAGAAGTGTGCATGAGAAATATGTAAAGGGAAAGAAGTGTGCATAAGAAATATGTAAATGGAAAGAAGTGTGCATAAGAAATATGTAAAGGGAAAGAAGTGTGCATAAGAAATATGTAAAGGGAAAGAAGTGTGCATAAGAAATATGTAAAGGGAAAGAAGTGTGCATAAGAAATATGTAAAGGGAAAGAAGTGTGCATAAGAAATATGTAAAGGGAAAGAAGTGTGCATAAGAAATAAACACATGATGTGGGAACAAGCCCTCGAGTTAAATATGTAAAGGGAAAGAAGTGTGCATAAGAAATATGTAAAGGGAAAGAAGTGTGCATAAGAAATATGTAAAGGGAAAGAAGTGTGCATAAGAAATATGTAAAGGGAAAGAAGTGTGCATAAGAAATATGTAAAGGAAAAGAAGTGTGCATAAGAAATATGTAAAGGGAAAGAAGTGTGCATAAGAAATATGTAAAGGGAAAGAAGTGTGCATAAGAAATATGTAAAGGGAAAGAAGTGTGCATAAGAAATATGTAAAGGGAAAGAAGTGTGCATACGAAATATGTAAAGGAAAAGAAGTGTGCATAAGAAATATGTAAAGGGAAAGAAGTGTGCATAATAAATAAACACATGATGTGGGAACAAGCCCTCGAGTTAAATATGTAAAGGGAAAGAAGTGTGCATAAGAAATATGTAAAGGGAAAGAAGTGAGCATAAGAAATATGTAAAGGAAAAGAAGTGTGCATAAGAAATAAACACATGATGTGGGAAAGAAGTGTGCATAAGAAATATGTAAAGGGAAAGAAGTGTGCATAAGAAATATGTAAAGGGAAAGAAGTGTGCATAAGAAATATGTAAAGGGAAAGAAGTGTGCATAAGAAATATGTAAAGGGAAAGAAGTGTGCATAAGAAATATGTAAAGGGAAAGAAGTGTGCATAAGAAATATGTAAAGGGAAAGAAGTGTGCATAAGAAATATGTAAAGGGAAAGAAGTGTGCATAAGAAATATGTAAAGGGAAAGAAGTGTGCATAAGAAATATGTAAAGGGAAAGAAGTGTGCATAAGAAATATGTAAAGGGAAAGAAGTGTGCATAAGAAATATGTAAAGGGAAAGAAGTGTGCATAAGAAATATGTAAAGGGAAAGAAGTGTGCATAAGAAATATGTAAAGGGAAAGAAGTGTGCATAAGAAATATGTAAAGGGAAAGAAGTGTGCATAAGAAATATGTAAAGGGAAAGAAGTGTGCATAAGAAATATGTAAAGGGAAAGAAGTGTGCATAAGAAATATGTAAAGGGAAAGAAGTGTGCATAAGAAATATGTAAAGGGAAAGAAGTGTGCATAAGAAATATGTAAAGGGAAAGAAGTGTGCATAAGAAATATGTAAAGGGAAAGAAGTGTGCATAAGAAATATGTAAAGGGAAAGAAGTGTGCATAAGAAATATGTAAAGGGAAAGAAGTGTGCATAAGAAATATGTAAAGGGAAAGAAGTGTGCATAATAAATAAACACATGATGTGGGAACAAGCCCTCGAGTTAAATATGTAAAGGGAAAGAAGTGTGCATAAGAAATATGTAAAGGAAAAGAAGTGTGCATAAGAAATATGTAAAGGAAAAGAAGTGTGCATAAGAAATAAACACATGATGTGGGAAAGAAGTGTGCATAAGAAATATGTAAAGGGAAAGAAGTGTACATAAGAAATATGTAAAGGGAAAGAAGTGTGCATAAGAAATATGTAAAGGGAAAGAAGTGTGCATAAGAAATATGTAAAGGGAAAGAAGTGTGCATAAGAAATATGTAAAGGGAAAGAAGTGTGCATAAGAAATATGTAAAGGGAAAGAAGTGTGCATAAGAAATATGTAAAGGGAAAGAAGTGTGCATAAAAAATATGTAAAGGGAAAGAAGTGTGCATAAGAAATATGTAAAGGGAAAGAAGTGTGCATAAGAAATATGTAAAGGGAAAGAAGTGTGCATAAGAAATATGTAAAGGGAAAGAAGTGTGCATAAGAAATATGTAAAGGGAAAGAAGTGTGCATAAGAAATATGTAAAGGGAAAGAAGTGTGCATAAGAAATAAACACATGATGTGGGAACAAGCCCTCGAGTTAAATATGTAAAGGGAAAGAAGTGTGCATAAGAAATATGTAAAGGGAAAGAAGTGTGCATAAGAAATATGTAAAGGGAAAGAAGTGTGCATAAGAAATATGTAAAGGGAAAGAAGTGTGCATAAGAAATATGTAAAGGGAAATAAGTGTGCATAAGAAATATGTAAAGGGAAAGAAGTGTGCATAAGAAATATGTAAAGGGAAAGAAGTGTGCATACAAAATATGTAAAGGGAAAGAAGTGTGCATAAGAAATATGTAAAGGGAAAGAAGTGTGCATAAGAAATATGTAAAGGGAAAGAAGTGTGCATGAGAAATATGTAAAGGGAAAGAAGTGTGCATAAGAAATATGTAAAGGGAAAGAAGTGTGCATAAGAAATATGTAAAGGGAAAGAAGTGTGCATAAGAAATATGTAAAGGGAAAGAAGTGTGCATAAGAAATATGTAAAGGGAAAGAAGTGTGCATAAGAAATATGTAAAGGGAAAGAAGTGTGCATAAGAAATATGTAAAGGGAAAGAAGTGTGCATAAGAAATATGTAAAGGGAAAGAAGTGTGCATAAGAAATAAACACATGATGTGGGAACAAGCCCTCGAGTTAAATATGTAAAGGGAAAGAAGTGTGCATAAGAAATATGTAAAGGGAAAGAAGTGTGCATAAGAAATATGTAAAGGGAAAGAAGTGTGCATAAGAAATATGTAAAGGGAAAGAAGTGTGCATAAGAAATATGTAAAGGAAAAGAAGTGTGCATAAGAAATAAACACATGATGTGGGAACAAGCCATCGAGTTAAATATGTAAAGGGAAAGAAGTGTGCATAAGAAATATGTAAAGGGAAAGAAGTGTGCATAAGAAATATGTAAAGGGAAAGAAGTGTGCATAAGAAATATGTAAAGGGAAAGAAGTGTGCATAAGAAATATGTAAAGGGAAAGAAGTGTGCATACAAAATATGTAAAGGGAAAGAAGTGTGCATAAGAAATATGTAAAGGGAAAGAAGTGTGCATAAGAAATATGTAAAGGGAAAGAAGTGTGCATGAGAAATATGTAAAGGGAAAGAAGTGTGCATAAGAAATATGTAAATGGAAAGAAGTGTGCATAAGAAATATGTAAAGGGAAAGAAGTGTGCATAAGAAATATGTAAAGGGAAAGAAGTGTGCATAAGAAATATGTAAAGGGAAAGAAGTGTGCATAAGAAATATGTAAAGGGAAAGAAGTGTGCATAAGAAATATGTAAAGGGAAAGAAGTGTGCATAAGAAATAAACACATGATGTGGGAACAAGCCCTCGAGTTAAATATGTAAAGGGAAAGAAGTGTGCATAAGAAATATGTAAAGGGAAAGAAGTGTGCATAAGAAATATGTAAAGGGAAAGAAGTGTGCATAAGAAATATGTAAAGGGAAAGAAGTGTGCATAAGAAATATGTAAAGGAAAAGAAGTGTGCATAAGAAATATGTAAAGGGAAAGAAGTGTGCATAAGAAATATGTAAAGGGAAAGAAGTGTGCATAAGAAATATGTAAAGGGAAAGAAGTGTGCATAAGAAATATGTAAAGGGAAAGAAGTGTGCATACGAAATATGTAAAGGAAAAGAAGTGTGCATAAGAAATATGTAAAGGGAAAGAAGTGTGCATAATAAATAAACACATGATGTGGGAACAAGCCCTCGAGTTAAATATGTAAAGGGAAAGAAGTGTGCATAAGAAATATGTAAAGGGAAAGAAGTGAGCATAAGAAATATGTAAAGGAAAAGAAGTGTGCATAAGAAATAAACACATGATGTGGGAAAGAAGTGTGCATAAGAAATATGTAAAGGGAAAGAAGTGTGCATAAGAAATATGTAAAGGGAAAGAAGTGTGCATAAGAAATATGTAAAGGGAAAGAAGTGTGCATAAGAAATATGTAAAGGGAAAGAAGTGTGCATAAGAAATATGTAAAGGGAAAGAAGTGTGCATAAGAAATATGTAAAGGGAAAGAAGTGTGCATAAGAAATATGTAAAGGGAAAGAAGTGTGCATAAGAAATATGTAAAGGGAAAGAAGTGTGCATAAGAAATATGTAAAGGGAAAGAAGTGTGCATAAGAAATATGTAAAGGGAAAGAAGTGTGCATAAGAAATATGTAAAGGGAAAGAAGTGTGCATAAGAAATATGTAAAGGGAAAGAAGTGTGCATAAGAAATATGTAAAGGGAAAGAAGTGTGCATAAGAAATATGTAAAGGGAAAGAAGTGTGCATAAGAAATATGTAAAGGGAAAGAAGTGTGCATAAGAAATATGTAAAGGGAAAGAAGTGTGCATAAGAAATATGTAAAGGGAAAGAAGTGTGCATAAGAAATATGTAAAGGGAAAGAAGTGTGCATAAGAAATATGTAAAGGGAAAGAAGTGTGCATAAGAAATATGTAAAGGGAAAGAAGTGTGCATAAGAAATATGTAAAGGGAAAGAAGTGTGCATAAGAAATATGTAAAGGGAAAGAAGTGTGCATAATAAATAAACACATGATGTGGGAACAAGCCCTCGAGTTAAATATGTAAAGGGAAAGAAGTGTGCATAAGAAATATGTAAAGGAAAAGAAGTGTGCATAAGAAATATGTAAAGGAAAAGAAGTGTGCATAAGAAATAAACACATGATGTGGGAAAGAAGTGTGCATAAGAAATATGTAAAGGGAAAGAAGTGTACATAAGAAATATGTAAAGGGAAAGAAGTGTGCATAAGAAATATGTAAAGGGAAAGAAGTGTGCATAAGAAATATGTATAGGGAAAGAAGTGTGCATAAGAAATATGTAAAGGGAAAGAAGTGTGCATAAGAAATATGTAAAGGGAAAGAAGTGTGCATAAGAAATATGTAAAGGGAAAGAAGTGTGCATAAAAAATATGTAAAGGGAAAGAAGTGTGCATAAGAAATATGTAAAGGGAAAGAAGTGTGCATAAGAAATATGTAAAGGGAAAGAAGTGTGCATAAGAAATATGTAAAGGGAAAGAAGTGTGCATAAGAAATATGTAAAGGGAAAGAAGTGTGCATAAGAAATATGTAAAGGGAAAGAAGTGTGCATAAGAAATATGTAAAGGGAAAGAAGTGTGCATAAGAAATATGTAAAGGGAAAGAAGTGTGCATAAGAAATATGTAAAGGGAAAGAAGTGTGCATAAGAAATATGTAAAGGGAAAGAAGTGTGCATAAGAAATATGTAAAGGGAAAGAAGTGTGCATAAGAAATAAACACATGATGTGGGAACAAGCCCTCGAGTTAAATATGTAAAGGGAAAGAAGTGTGCATAAGAAATATGTAAAGGGAAAGAAGTGTGCATAAGAAATATGTAAAGGGAAAGAAGTGTGCATAAGAAATATGTAAAGGGAAAGAAGTGTGCATAAGAAATATGTAAAGGGAAATAAGTGTGCATAAGAAATATGTAAAGGGAAAGAAGTGTGCATAAGAAATATGTAAAGGGAAAGAAGTGTGCATACAAAATATGTAAAGGGAAAGAAGTGTGCATAAGAAATATGTAAAGGGAAAGAAGTGTGCATAAGAAATATGTAAAGGGAAAGAAGTGTGCATGAGAAATATGTAAAGGGAAAGAAGTGTGCATAAGAAATATGTAAAGGGAAAGAAGTGTGCATAAGAAATATGTAAAGGGAAAGAAGTGTGCATAAGAAATATGTAAAGGGAAAGAAGTGTGCATAAGAAATAAACACATGATGTGGGAACAAGCCCTCGAGTTAAATATGTAAAGGGAAAGAAGTGTGCATAAGAAATATGTAAAGGGAAAGAAGTGTGCATAAGAAATATGTAAAGGGAAAGAAGTGTGCATAAGAAATATGTAAAGGGAAAGAAGTGTGCATAAGAAATATGTAAAGGGAAAGAAGTGTGCATAAGAAATATGTAAAGGGAAAGAAGTGTGCATAAGAAATATGTAAAGGGAAAGAAGTGTGCATAAGAAATATGTAAAGGGAAAGAAGTGTGCATAAGAAATATGTAAAGGGAAAGAAGTGTGCATAAGAAATATGTAAAGGGAAAGAAGTGTGCATAAGAAATATGTAAAGGGAAAGAAGTGTGCATAAGAAATATGTAAAGGGAAAGAAGTGTGCATAATAAATAAACACATGATGTGGGAACAAGCCCTCGAGTTAAATATGTAAAGGGAAAGAAGTGTGCATAAGAAATATGTAAAGGGAAAGAAGTGTGCATAAGAAATATGTAAAGGAAAAGAAGTGTGCATAAGAAATAAACACATGATGTGGGAAAGAAGTGTGCATAAGAAATATGTAAAGGGAAAGAAGTGTGCATAAGAAATATGTAAAGGGAAAGAAGTGTGCATAAGAAATATGTAAAGGGAAAGAAGTGTGCATAAGAAATATGTAAAGGGAAAGAAGTGTGCATAAGAAATATGTAAAGGGAAAGAAGTGTGCATAAGAAATATGTAAAGGGAAAGAAGTGTGCATAAGAAATATGTAAAGGGAAAGAAGTGTGCATAAGAAATATGTAAAGGGAAAGAAGTGTGCATAAGAAATATGTAAAGGGAAAGAAGTGTGCATAAGAAATATGTAAAGGGAAAGAAGTGTGCATAAGAAATATGTAAAGGGAAAGAAGTGTGCATAAGAAATATGTAAAGGGAAAGAAGTGTGCATAAGAAATATGTAAAGGGAAAGAAGTGTGCATAAGAAATATGTAAAGGGAAAGAAGTGTGCATAAGAAATATGTAAAGGGAAAGAAGTGTGCATAAGAAATATGTAAAGGGAAAGAAGTGTGCATAAGAAATAAACACATGATGTGGGAACAAGCCCTCGAGTTAAATATGTAAAGGGAAAGAAGTGTGCATAAGAAATATGTAAAGGGAAAGAAGTGTGCATAAGAAATATGTAAAGGGAAAGAAGTGTGCATAAGAAATATGTAAAGGGAAAGAAGTGTGCATAAGAAATATGTAAAGGGAAAGAAGTGTGCATAAGAAATATGTAAAGGGAAATAAGTGTGCATAAGAAATATGTAAAGGGAAAGAAGTGTGCATAAGAAATATGTAAAGGGAAAGAAGTGTGCATACAAAATATGTAAAGGGAAAGAAGTGTGCATAAGAAATATGTAAAGGGAAAGAAGTGTGCATAAGAAATATGTAAAGGGAAAGAAGTGTGCATGAGAAATATGTAAAGGGAAAGAAGTGTGCATAAGAAATATGTAAAGGGAAAGAAGTGTGCATAAGAAATATGTAAAGGGAAAGAAGTGTGCATAAGAAATATGTAAAGGGAAAGAAGTGTGCATAAGAAATATGTAAAGGGAAAGAAGTGTGCATAAGAAATATGTAAAGGGAAAGAAGTGTGCATAAGAAATATGTAAAGGGAAAGAAGTGTGCATAAGAAATAAACACATGATGTGGGAACAAGCCCTCGAGTTAAATATGTAAAGGGAAAGAAGTGTGCATAAGAAATATGTAAAGGGAAAGAAGTGTGCATAAGAAATATGTAAAGGGAAAGAAGTGTGCATAAGAAATATGTAAAGGGAAAGAAGTGTGCATAAGAAATATGTAAAGGAAAAGAAGTGTGCATAAGAAATAAACACATGATGTGGGAACAAGCCCTCGAGTTAAATATGTAAAGGGAAAGAAGTGTGCATAAGAAATATGTAAAGGGAAAGAAGTGTGCATAAGAAATATGTAAAGGGAAAGAAGTGTGCATAAGAAATATGTAAAGGGAAAGAAGTGTGCATAAGAAATATGTAAAGGGAAATAAGTGTGCATAAGAAATATGTAAAGGGAAAGAAGTGTGCATAAGAAATATGTAAAGGGAAAGAAGTGTGCATACAAAATATGTAAAGGGAAAGAAGTGTGCATAAGAAATATGTAAAGGGAAAGAAGTGTGCATAAGAAATATGTAAAGGGAAAGAAGTGTGCATGAGAAATATGTAAAGGGAAAGAAGTGTGCATAAGAAATATGTAAAGGGAAAGAAGTGTGCATAAGAAATATGTAAAGGGAAAGAAGTGTGCATAAGAAATATGTAAAGGGAAAGAAGTGTGCATAAGAAATATGTAAAGGGAAAGAAGTGTGCATAAGAAATATGTAAAGGGAAAGAAGTGTGCATAAGAAATATGTAAAGGGAAAGAAGTGTGCATAAGAAATAAACACATGATGTGGGAACAAGCCCTCGAGTTAAATATGTAAAGGGAAAGAAGTGTGCATAAGAAATATGTAAAGGGAAAGAAGTGTGCATAAGAAATATGTAAAGGGAAAGAAGTGTGCATAAGAAATATGTAAAGGGAAAGAAGTGTGCATAAGAAATATGTAAAGGAAAAGAAGTGTGCATAAGAAATATGTAAAGGGAAAGAAGTGTGCATAAGAAATATGTAAAGGGAAAGAAGTGTGCATAAGAAATATGTAAAGGGAAAGAAGTGTGCATAAGAAATATGTAAAGGGAAAGAAGTGTGCATACGAAATATGTAAAGGAAAAGAAGTGTGCATAAGAAATATGTAAAGGGAAAGAAGTGTGCATAATAAATAAACACATGATGTGGGAACAAGCCCTCGAGTTAAATATGTAAAGGGAAAGAAGTGTGCATAAGAAATATGTAAAGGGAAAGAAGTGAGCATAAGAAATATGTAAAGGAAAAGAAGTGTGCATAAGAAATAAACACATGATGTGGGAAAGAAGTGTGCATAAGAAATATGTAAAGGGAAAGAAGTGTGCATAAGAAATATGTAAAGGGAAAGAAGTGTGCATAAGAAATATGTAAAGGGAAAGAAGTGTGCATAAGAAATATGTAAAGGGAAAGAAGTGTGCATAAGAAATATGTAAAGGGAAAGAAGTGTGCATAAGAAATATGTAAAGGGAAAGAAGTGTGCATAAGAAATATGTAAAGGGAAAGAAGTGTGCATAAGAAATATGTAAAGGGAAAGAAGTGTGCATAAGAAATATGTAAAGGGAAAGAAGTGTGCATAAGAAATATGTAAAGGGAAAGAAGTGTGCATAAGAAATATGTAAAGGGAAAGAAGTGTGCATAAGAAATATGTAAAGGGAAAGAAGTGTGCATAAGAAATATGTAAAGGGAAAGAAGTGTGCATAAGAAATATGTAAAGGGAAAGAAGTGTGCATAAGAAATATGTAAAGGGAAAGAAGTGTGCATAAGAAATATGTAAAGGGAAAGAAGTGTGCATAAGAAATATGTAAAGGGAAAGAAGTGTGCATAAGAAATATGTAAAGGGAAAGAAGTGTGCATAAGAAATATGTAAAGGGAAAGAAGTGTGCATAAGAAATATGTAAAGGGAAAGAAGTGTGCATAAGAAATATGTAAAGGGAAAGAAGTGTGCATAAGAAATATGTAAAGGGAAAGAAGTGTGCATAAGAAATATGTAAAGGGAAAGAAGTGTGCATAATAAATAAACACATGATGTGGGAACAAGCCCTCGAGTTAAATATGTAAAGGGAAAGAAGTGTGCATAAGAAATATGTAAAGGAAAAGAAGTGTGCATAAGAAATATGTAAAGGAAAAGAAGTGTGCATAAGAAATAAACACATGATGTGGGAAAGAAGTGTGCATAAGAAATATGTAAAGGGAAAGAAGTGTACATAAGAAATATGTAAAGGGAAAGAAGTGTGCATAAGAAATATGTAAAGGGAAAGAAGTGTGCATAAGAAATATGTAAAGGGAAAGAAGTGTGCATAAGAAATATGTAAAGGGAAAGAAGTGTGCATAAGAAATATGTAAAGGGAAAGAAGTGTGCATAAGAAATATGTAAAGGGAAAGAAGTGTGCATAAAAAATATGTAAAGGGAAAGAAGTGTGCATAAGAAATATGTAAAGGGAAAGAAGTGTGCATAAGAAATATGTAAAGGGAAAGAAGTGTGCATAAGAAATATGTAAAGGGAAAGAAGTGTGCATAAAAAATATGTAAAGGGAAAGAAGTGTGCATAAGAAATATGTAAAGGGAAAGAAGTGTGCATAAGAAATATGTAAAGGGAAAGAAGTGTGCATAAGAAATATGTAAAGGGAAAGAAGTGTGCATAAGAAATATGTAAAGGGAAAGAAGTGTGCATAAGAAATATGTAAAGGGAAAGAAGTGTGCATAAGAAATATGTAAAGGGAAAGAAGTGTGCATAAGAAATATGTAAAGGGAAAGAAGTGTGCATAAGAAATATGTAAAGGGAAAGAAGTGTGCATAAGAAATATGTAAAGGGAAAGAAGTGTGCATAAGAAATATGTAAAGGGAAAGAAGTGTGCATAAGAAATAAACACATGATGTGGGAACAAGCCCTCGAGTTAAATATGTAAAGGGAAAGAAGTGTGCATAAGAAATATGTAAAGGGAAAGAAGTGTGCATAAGAAATATGTAAAGGGAAAGAAGTGTGCATAAGAAATATGTAAAGGGAAAGAAGTGTGCATAAGAAATATGTAAAGGGAAATAAGTGTGCATAAGAAATATGTAAAGGGAAAGAAGTGTGCATAAGAAATATGTAAAGGGAAAGAAGTGTGCATACAAAATATGTAAAGGGAAAGAAGTGTGCATAAGAAATATGTAAAGGGAAAGAAGTGTGCATAAGAAATATGTAAAGGGAAAGAAGTGTGCATGAGAAATATGTAAAGGGAAAGAAGTGTGCATAAGAAATATGTAAAGGGGAAGAAGTGTGCATAAGAAATATGTAAAGGGAAAGAAGTGTGCATAAGAAATATGTAAAGGGAAAGAAGTGTGCATAAGAAATATGTAAAGGGAAAGAAGTGTGCATAAGAAATATGTAAAGGGAAAGAAGTGTGCATAAGAAATATGTAAAGGGAAAGAAGTGTGCATAAGAAATATGTAAAGGGAAAGAAGTGTGCATAAGAAATAAACACATGATGTGGGAACAAGCCCTCGAGTTAAATATGTAAAGGGAAAGAAGTGTGCATAAGAAATATGTAAAGGGAAAGAAGTGTGCATAAGAAATATGTAAAGGGAAAGAAGTGTGCATAAGAAATATGTAAAGGGAAAGAAGTGTGCATAAGAAATATGTAAAGGAAAAGAAGTGTGCATAAGAAATAAACACATGATGTGGGAACAAGCCCTCGAGTTAAATATGTAAAGGGAAAGAAGTGTGCATAAGAAATATGTAAAGGGAAAGAAGTGTGCATAAGAAATATGTAAAGGGAAAGAAGTGTGCATAAGAAATATGTAAAGGGAAAGAAGTGTGCATAAGAAATATGTAAAGGGAAATAAGTGTGCATAAGAAATATGTAAAGGGAAAGAAGTGTGCATAAGAAATATGTAAAGGGAAAGAAGTGTGCATACAAAATATGTAAAGGGAAAGAAGTGTGCATAAGAAATATGTAAAGGGAAAGAAGTGTGCATAAGAAATATGTAAAGGGAAAGAAGTGTGCATGAGAAATATGTAAAGGGAAAGAAGTGTGCATAAGAAATATGTAAAGGGAAAGAAGTGTGCATAAGAAATATGTAAAGGGAAAGAAGTGTGCATAAGAAATATGTAAAGGGAAAGAAGTGTGCATAAGAAATATGTAAAGGGAAAGAAGTGTGCATAAGAAATATGTAAAGGGAAAGAAGTGTGCATAAGAAATATGTAAAGGGAAAGAAGTGTGAATAAGAAATAAACACATGATGTGGGAACAAGCCCTCGAGTTAAATATGTAAAGGGAAAGAAGTGTGCATAAGAAATATGTAAAGGGAAAGAAGTGTGCATAAGAAATATGTAAAGGGAAAGAAGTGTGCATAAGAAATATGTAAAGGGAAAGAAGTGTGCATAAGAAATATGTAAAGGAAAAGAAGTGTGCATAAGAAATATGTAAAGGGAAAGAAGTGTGCATAAGAAATATGTAAAGGGAAAGAAGTGTGCATAAGAAATATGTAAAGGGAAAGAAGTGTGCATAAGAAATATGTAAAGGGAAAGAAGTGTGCATACGAAATATGTAAAGGAAAAGAAGTGTGCATAAGAAATATGTAAAGGGAAAGAAGTGTGCATAATAAATAAACACATGATGTGGGAACAAGCCCTCGAGTTAAATATGTAAAGGGAAAGAAGTGTGCATAAGAAATATGTAAAGGGAAAGAAGTGTGCATAAGAAATATGTAAAGGAAAAGAAGTGTGCATAAGAAATAAACACATGATGTGGGAAAGAAGTGTGCATAAGAAATATGTAAAGGGAAAGAAGTGTGCATAAGAAATATGTAAAGGGAAAGAAGTGTGCATAAGAAATATGTAAAGGGAAAGAAGTGTGCATAAGAAATATGTAAAGGGAAAGAAGTGTGCATAAGAAATATGTAAAGGGAAAGAAGTGTGCATAAGAAATATGTAAAGGGAAAGAAGTGTGCATAAGAAATATGTAAAGGGAAAGAAGTGTGCATAAGAAATATGTAAAGGGAAAGAAGTGTGCATAAGAAATATGTAAAGGGAAAGAAGTGTGCATAAGAAATATGTAAAGGGAAAGAAGTGTGCATAAGAAATATGTAAAGGGAAAGAAGTGTGCATAAGAAATATGTAAAGGGAAAGAAGTGTGCATAAGAAATATGTAAAGGGAAAGAAGTGTGCATAAGAAATATGTAAAGGGAAAGAAGTGTGCATAATAAATATGTAAAGGGAAAGAAGTGTGCATAAGAAATATGTAAAGGGAAAGAAGTGTGCATAAGAAATAAACACATGATGTAGGAACAAGCCCTCGAGTTAAATATGTAAAGGGAAAGAAGTGTGCATAAGAAATATGTAAAGGGAAAGAAGTGTGCATAAGAAATATGTAAAGGGAAAGAAGTGTGCATAAGAAATATGTAAAGGGAAAGAAGTGTGCATAAGAAATATGTAAAGGGAAATAAGTGTGCATAAGAAATATGTAAAGGGAAAGAAGTGTGCATAAGAAATATGTAAAGGGAAAGAAGTGTGCATACAAAATATGTAAAGGGAAAGAAGTGTGCATAAGAAATATGTAAAGGGAAAGAAGTGTGCATAAGAAATATGTAAAGGGAAAGAAGTGTGCATGAGAAATATGTAAAGGGAAAGAAGTGTGCATAAGAAATATGTAAAGGGGAAGAAGTGTGCATAAGAAATATGTAAAGGGAAAGAAGTGTGCATAAGAAATATGTAAAGGGAAAGAAGTGTGCATAAGAAATATGTAAAGGGAAAGAAGTGTGCATAAGAAATATGTAAAGGGAAAGAAGTGTGCATAAGAAATATGTAAAGGGAAAGAAGTGTGCATAAGAAATATGTAAAGGGAAAGAAGTGTGCATAAGAAATAAACACATGATGTGGGAACAAGCCCTCGAGTTAAATATGTAAAGGGAAAGAAGTGTGCATAAGAAATATGTAAAGGGAAAGAAGTGTGCATAAGAAATATGTAAAGGGAAAGAAGTGTGCATAAGAAATATGTAAAGGGAAAGAAGTGTGCATAAGAAATATGTAAAGGAAAAGAAGTGTGCATAAGAAATAAACACATGATGTGGGAACAAGCCCTCGAGTTAAATATGTAAAGGGAAAGAAGTGTGCATAAGAAATATGTAAAGGGAAAGAAGTGTGCATAAGAAATATGTAAAGGGAAAGAAGTGTGCATAAGAAATATGTAAAGGGAAAGAAGTGTGCATAAGAAATATGTAAAGGGAAATAAGTGTGCATAAGAAATATGTAAAGGGAAAGAAGTGTGCATAAGAAATATGTAAAGGGAAAGAAGTGTGCATACAAAATATGTAAAGGGAAAGAAGTGTGCATAAGAAATATGTAAAGGGAAAGAAGTGTGCATAAGAAATATGTAAAGGGAAAGAAGTGTGCATGAGAAATATGTAAAGGGAAAGAAGTGTGCATAAGAAATATGTAAAGGGAAAGAAGTGTGCATAAGAAATATGTAAAGGGAAAGAAGTGTGCATAAGAAATATGTAAAGGGAAAGAAGTGTGCATAAGAAATATGTAAAGGGAAAGAAGTGTGCATAAGAAATATGTAAAGGGAAAGAAGTGTGCATAAGAAATATGTAAAGGGAAAGAAGTGTGAATAAGAAATAAACACATGATGTGGGAACAAGCCCTCGAGTTAAATATGTAAAGGGAAAGAAGTGTGCATAAGAAATATGTAAAGGGAAAGAAGTGTGCATAAGAAATATGTAAAGGGAAAGAAGTGTGCATAAGAAATATGTAAAGGGAAAGAAGTGTGCATAAGAAATATGTAAAGGAAAAGAAGTGTGCATAAGAAATATGTAAAGGGAAAGAAGTGTGCATAAGAAATATGTAAAGGGAAAGAAGTGTGCATAAGAAATATGTAAAGGGAAAGAAGTGTGCATAAGAAATATGTAAAGGGAAAGAAGTGTGCATACGAAATATGTAAAGGAAAAGAAGTGTGCATAAGAAATATGTAAAGGGAAAGAAGTGTGCATAATAAATAAACACATGATGTGGGAACAAGCCCTCGAGTTAAATATGTAAAGGGAAAGAAGTGTGCATAAGAAATATGTAAAGGGAAAGAAGTGTGCATAAGAAATATGTAAAGGAAAAGAAGTGTGCATAAGAAATAAACACATGATGTGGGAAAGAAGTGTGCATAAGAAATATGTAAAGGGAAAGAAGTGTGCATAAGAAATATGTAAAGGGAAAGAAGTGTGCATAAGAAATATGTAAAGGGAAAGAAGTGTGCATAAGAAATATGTAAAGGGAAAGAAGTGTGCATAAGAAATATGTAAAGGGAAAGAAGTGTGCATAAGAAATATGTAAAGGGAAAGAAGTGTGCATAAGAAATATGTAAAGGGAAAGAAGTGTGCATAAGAAATATGTAAAGGGAAAGAAGTGTGCATAAGAAATATGTAAAGGGAAAGAAGTGTGCATAAGAAATATGTAAAGGGAAAGAAGTGTGCATAAGAAATATGTAAAGGGAAAGAAGTGTGCATAAGAAATATGTAAAGGGAAAGAAGTGTGCATAAGAAATATGTAAAGGGAAAGAAGTGTGCATAAGAAATATGTAAAGGGAAAGAAGTGTGCATAATAAATATGTAAAGGGAAAGAAGTGTGCATAAGAAATATGTAAAGGGAAAGAAGTGTGCATAAGAAATAAACACATGATGTAGGAACAAGCCCTCGAGTTAAATATGTAAAGGGAAAGAAGTGTGCATAAGAAATATGTAAAGGGAAAGAAGTGTGCATAAGAAATATGTAAAGGGAAAGAAGTGTGCATAAGAAATATGTAAAGGGAAAGAAGTGTGCATAAGAAATATGTAAAGGGAAATAAGTGTGCATAAGAAATATGTAAAGGGAAAGAAGTGTGCATAAGAAATATGTAAAGGGAAAGAAGTGTGCATACAAAATATGTAAAGGGAAAGAAGTGTGCATAAGAAATATGTAAAGGGAAAGAAGTGTGCATAAGAAATATGTAAAGGGAAAGAAGTGTGCATAAGAAATATGTAAAGGGAAAGAAGTGTGCATAAGAAATATGTAAAGGGAAAGAAGTGTGCATAAGAAATATGTAAAGGGAAAGAAGTGTGCATAAGAAATATGTAAAGGGAAAGAAGTGTGCATAAGAAATATGTAAAGGGAAAGAAGTGTGCATAAGAAATATGTAAAGGGAAAGAAGTGTGCATAAGAAATATGTAAAGGGAAAGAAGTGTGCATAAGAAATATGTAAAGGGAAAGAAGTGTGCATAATAAATATGTAAAGGGAAAGAAGTGTGCATAAGAAATATGTAAAGGGAAAGAAGTGTGCATAAGAAATATGTAAAGGGAAAGAAGTGTGCATAAGAAATATGTAAAGGGAAAGAAGTGTGCATAAGAAATATGTAAAGGGAAAGAAGTGTGCATAAGAAATATGTAAAGGGAAAGAAGTGTGCATAAGAAATATGTAAAGGGAAAGAAGTGTGCATAAGAAATAATTATGTAAAGGGAAAGAAGTGTGCATAAGAAATATGTAAAGGGAAAGAAGTGTGCATAAGAAATATGTAAAGGGAAATTAGTGTGCATAATAAATATGTAAAGGGAAAGAAGTGTGCATAAGAAATATGTAAAGGGAAAGAAGTGTGCATAAGAAATATGTAAAGGGAAAGAAGTGTGCATAAGAAATATGTAAAGGGAAAGAAGTGTGCATAAGAAATATGTAAAGGGAAAGAAGTGTGCATAAGAAATATGTAAAGGGAAAGAAGTGTGCATAAGAAATATGTAAAGGGAAAGAAGTGTGCATAAGAAATATGTAAAGGGAAAGAAGTGTGCATAAGAAATATGTAAAGGGAAAGAAGTGTGCATAAGAAATATGTAAAGGGAAAGAAGTGTGCATAAGAAATATGTAAAGGGAAAGAAGTGTGCATAAGAAATATGTAAAGGGAAAGAAGTGTGCATAAGAAATATGTAAAGGGAAAGAAGTGTGCATAAGAAATATGTAAAGGGAAAGAAGTGTGCATAAGAAATATGTAAAGGGAAAGAAGTGTGCATAATAAATATGTAAAGGGAAAGAAGTGTGCATAAGAAATATGTAAAGGGAAAGAAGTGTGCATAAGAAATAAACACATGATGTAGGAACAAGCCCTCGAGTTAAATATGTAAAGGGAAAGAAGTGTGCATAAGAAATATGTAAAGGGAAAGAAGTGTGCATAAGAAATATGTAAAGGGAAAGAAGTGTGCATAAGAAATATGTAAAGGGAAAGAAGTGTGCATAAGAAATATGTAAAGGGAAATAAGTGTGCATAAGAAATATGTAAAGGGAAAGAAGTGTGCATAAGAAATATGTAAAGGGAAAGAAGTGTGCATACAAAATATGTAAAGGGAAAGAAGTGTGCATAAGAAATATGTAAAGGGAAAGAAGTGTGCATAAGAAATATGTAAAGGGAAAGAAGTGTGCATAAGAAATATGTAAAGGGAAAGAAGTGTGCATAAGAAATATGTAAAGGGAAAGAAGTGTGCATAAGAAATATGTAAAGGGAAAGAAGTGTGCATAAGAAATATGTAAAGGGAAAGAAGTGTGCATAAGAAATATGTAAAGGGAAAGAAGTGTGCATAAGAAATATGTAAAGGGAAAGAAGTGTGCATAAGAAATATGTAAAGGGAAAGAAGTGTGCATAAGAAATATGTAAAGGGAAAGAAGTGTGCATAAGAAATAAACACATGATGTGGGAACAAGCCCTCGAGTTAAATATGTAAAGGGAAAGAAGTGTGCATAAGAAATATGTAAAGGGAAAGAAGTGTGCATAAGAAATATGTAAAGGGAAAGAAGTGTGCATAAGAAATAAACACATGATGTGGGAACAAGCCCTCGAGTTAAATATGTAAAGGGAAAGAAGTGTGCATAAGAAATATGTAAAGGGAAAGAAGTGTGCATAAGAAATATGTAAAGGGAAAGAAGTGTGCATAAGAAATATGTAAAGGGAAAGAAGTGTGCATAAGAAATATGTAAAGGGAAAGAAGTGTGCATAAGAAATATGTAAAGGGAAAGAAGTGTGCATAAGAAATATGTAAAGGGAAAGAAGTGTGCATAAGAAATATGTAAAGGGAAAGAAGTGTGCATAAGAAATATGTAAAGGGAAAGAAGTGTGCATAAGAAATATGTAAAGGGAAAGAAGTGTGCATAAGAAATATGTAAAGGGAAAGAAGTGTGCATAAGAAATATGTAAAGGGAAAGAAGTGTGCATAAGAAATATGTAAAGGGAAAGAAGTGTGCATAAGAAATATGTAAAGGGAAAGAAGTGTGCATAATAAATATGTAAAGGGAAAGAAGTGTGCATAAGAAATATGTAAAGGGAAAGAAGTGTGCATAAGAAATAAACACATGATGTAGGAACAAGCCCTCGAGTTAAATATGTAAAGGGAAAGAAGTGTGCATAAGAAATATGTAAAGGGAAAGAAGTGTGCATAAGAAATATGTAAAGGGAAAGAAGTGTGCATAAGAAATATGTAAAGGGAAAGAAGTGTGCATAAGAAATATGTAAAGGGAAATAAGTGTGCATAAGAAATATGTAAAGGGAAAGAAGTGTGCATAAGAAATATGTAAAGGGAAAGAAGTGTGCATACAAAATATGTAAAGGGAAAGAAGTGTGCATAAGAAATATGTAAAGGGAAAGAAGTGTGCATAAGAAATATGTAAAGGGAAAGAAGTGTGCATAAGAAATATGTAAAGGGAAAGAAGTGTGCATAAGAAATATGTAAAGGGAAAGAAGTGTGCATAAGAAATATGTAAAGGGAAAGAAGTGTGCATAAGAAATATGTAAAGGGAAAGAAGTGTGCATAAGAAATATGTAAAGGGAAAGAAGTGTGCATAAGAAATATGTAAAGGGAAAGAAGTGTGCATAAGAAATATGTAAAGGGAAAGAAGTGTGCATAAGAAATATGTAAAGGGAAAGAAGTGTGCATAAGAAATAAACACATGATGTGGGAACAAGCCCTCGAGTTAAATATGTAAAGGGAAAGAAGTGTGCATAAGAAATATGTAAAGGGAAAGAAGTGTGCATAAGAAATATGTAAAGGGAAAGAAGTGTGCATAAGAAATAAACACATGATGTGGGAACAAGCCCTCGAGTTAAATATGTAAAGGGAAAGAAGTGTGCATAAGAAATATGTAAAGGGAAAGAAGTGTGCATAAGAAATATGTAAAGGGAAAGAAGTGTGCATAAGAAATATGAAAAGGGAAAGAAGTGTGCATAAGAAATATGTAAAGGGAAAGAAGTGTGCATAAGAAATATGTAAAGGGAAAGAAGTGTGCATAAGAAATATGTAAAGGGAAAGAAGTGTGCATAAGAAATATGTAAAGGGAAAGAAGTGTGCATAAGAAATATGTAAAGGGAAAGAAGTGTGCATAAGAAATATGTAAAGGGAAAGAAGTGTGCATAAGAAATAAACACATGATGTGGGAACAAGCCCTCGAGTTAAATATGTAAAGGGAAAGAAGTGTGCATAAGAAATATGTTAAGGGAAAGAAGTGTGCATAAGAAATATGTAAAGGAAAAGAAGTGTGCATAAGAAATAAACACATGATGTGGGAAAGAAGTGTACATAAGAAATATGTAAAGGGAAAGAAGTGTGCATAAGAAATATGTAAAGGGAAAGAAGTGTGCATAAGAAATATGTAAAGGGAAAGAAGTGTGCATAAGAAATATGTAAAGGGAAAGAAGTGTGCATAGGAAATATGTAAAGGGAAAGAAGTGTGCATAAGAAATATGTAAAGGGAAAGAAGTGTGCATAAGAAATATGTAAAGGGAAAGAAGTGTGCATAAGAAATATGTAAAGGGAAAGAAGTGTGCATAAGAAATATGTAAAGGGAAAGAAGTGTGCATAAGAAATAAACACATGATGTGGGAACAAGCCCTCGAGTTAAATATGTAAAGGGAAAGAAGTGTGCATAAGAAATATGTAAAGGGAAAGAAGTGTGCATAAGAAATATGTAAAGGGAAAGAAGTGTGCATAAGAAATAAACACATGATGTGGGAACAAGCCCTCGAGTTAAATATGTAAAGGGAAAGAAGTGTGCATAAGAAATATGTAAAGGGAAATAAGTGTGCATAAGAAATATGTAAAGGGAAAGAAGTGTGCATAAGAAATATGTAAAGGGAAAGAAGTGTGCATACGAAATATGTAAAGGGAAAGAAGTGTGCATAAGAAATATGTAAAGGGAAAGAAGTGTGCATAAGAAATATGTAAAGGGAAAGAAGTGTGCATAAGAAATATGTAAAGGGAAAGAAGTGTGCATAAGAAATATGTAAAGGGAAAGAAGTGTGCATAAGAAATATGTAAAGGGAAAGAAGTGTGCATAAGAAATAAACACATGATGTGGGAACAAGCCCTCGAGTTAAATATGTAAAGGGAAAGAAGTGTGCATAAGAAATATGTAAAGGGAAAGAAGTGTGCATAAGAAATATGTAAAGGAAAAGAAGTGTGCATAAGAAATAAACACATGATGTGGGAAAGAAGTGTGCATAAGAAATATGTAAAGGGAAAGAAGTGTGCATAAGAAATATGTAAAGGGAAAGAAGTGTGCATAAGAAATATGTAAAGGGAAAGAAGTGTGCATAAGAAATATGTAAAGGGAAAGAAGTGTGCATAATAAATATGTAAAGGGAAAGAAGTGTGCATAAGAAATATGTAAAGGGAAAGAAGTGTGCATAAGAAATATGTAAAGGGAAAGAAGTGTGCATAAGAAATATGTAAAGGGAAAGAAGTGTGCATAAGAAATATGTAAAGGGAAAGAAGTGTGCATAAGAAATATGTAAAGGGAAAGAAGTGTGCATAAGAAATATGTAAAGGGAAAGAAGTGTGCATAAGAAATATGTAAAGGGAAAGAAGTGTGCATAAGAAATATGTAAAGGGAAAGAAGTGTGCATAAGAAATATGTAAAGGGAAAGAAGTGTGCATAAGAAATATGTAAAGGGAAAGAAGTGTGCATAAGAAATATGTAAAGGGAAAGAAGTGTGCATAAGAAATATGTAAAGGGAAAGAAGTGTGCATAAGAAATATGTAAAGGGAAAGAAGTGTGCATAAGAAATATGTAAAGGGAAAGAAGTATGCATAAGAAATATGTAAAGGGAAAGAAGTGTGCATAAGAAATATGTAAAGGGAAAGAAGTGTGCATAAGAAATATGTAAAGGGAAAGAAGTGTGCATAAGAAATATGTAAAGGGAAAGAAGTGTGCATAAGAAATATGTAAAGGGAAAGAAGTGTGCATAAGAAATATGTAAAGGGAAAGAAGTGTGCATAAGAAATATGTAAAGGGAAAGAAGTGTGCATAATAAATATGTAAAGGGAAAGAAGTGTGCATAATAAATATGTAAAGGGAAAGAAGTGTGCATAAGAAATATGTAAAGGGAAAGAAGTGTGCATAAGAAATATGTAAAGGGAAAGAAGTGTGCATAAGAAATATGTACAGGGAAAGAAGTGTGCATAAGAAATATGTAAAGGGAAAGAAGTGTGCATAAGAAATATGTAAAGGGAAAGAAGTGTGCATAAGAAATATGTAAAGGGAAAGAAGTGTGCATAAGAAATATGTAAAGGGAAAGAAGTGTGCATAAGAAATATGTAAAGGGAAAGAAGTGTGCATAAGAAATATGTAAAGGGAAAGAAGTGTGCATAAGAAATATGTAAAGGGAAAGAAGTGTGCATAAGAAATATGTAAAGGGAAAGAAGTGTGCATAAGAAATATGTAAAGGGAAAGAAGTGTGCATAAGAAATAAACACATGATGTGGGAACAAGCCCTCGAGTTAAATATGTAAAGGGAAAGAAGTGTGCATAAGAAATATGTAAAGGGAAAGAAGTGTGCATAAGAAATATGTAAAGGAAAAGAAGTGTGCATTAGAAATAAACACATGATGTGGGAAAGAAGTGTGCATAAGAAATATGTAAAGGGAAAGAAGTGTGCATAAGAAATATGTAAAGGGAAAGAAGTGTGCATAAGAAATATGTAAAGGGAAAGAAGTGTGCATACGAAATATGTAAAGGGAAAAAAGTGTGCATAAGACATATGTAAAGGGAAAGAAGTGTGCATAAGACATATGTAAAGGGAAAGAAGTGTGCATAAGAAATATGTAAAGGGAAAGAAGTGTGCATAAGAAATATGTAAAGGGAAAGAAGTGTGCATAAGAAATATGTAAAGGGAAAGAAGTGTGCATAAGAAATATGTAAAGGGAAAGAAGTGTGCATAAGAAATATGTAAAGGGAAAGAAGTGTGCATAAGAAATATGTAAAGGGAAAGAAGTGTGCATAAGAAATATGTAAAGGGAAAGAAGTGTGCATAAGAAATATGTAAAGGGAAAGAAGTGTGCATAAGAAATATGTAAAGCGAAAGAAGTGTGCATAAGAAATATGTAAAGGGAAAGAAGTGTGCATAAGAAATATGTAAAGGGAAAGAAGTGTGCATAAGAAATATGTAAAGGGAAAGAAGTGTGCATAAGAAATATGTAAAGGGAAAGAAGTGTGCATAAGAAATATGTAAAGGGAAAGAAGTGTGCATAAGAAATATGTAAAGGGAAAGAAGTGTGCATAAGAAATATGTAAAGGGAAAGAAGTGTGCATAAGAAATATGTAAAGGGAAAGAAGTGTGCATAAGAAATATGTAAAGGGAAAGAAGTGTGCATAAGAAATATGTAAAGGGAAAGAAGTGTGCATAAGAAATAAACACATGATGTGGGAACAAGCCCTCGAGTTAAATATGTAAAGGGAAAGAAGTGTGCATAAGAAATATGTAAAGGGAAAGAAGTGTGCATAAGAAATATGTAAAGGAAAAGAAGTGTGCATTAGAAATAAACACATGATGTGGGAAAGAAGTGTGCATAAGAAATATGTAAAGGGAAAGAAGTGTGCATAAGAAATATGTAAAGGGAAAGAAGTGTGCATAAGAAATATGTAAAGGGAAAGAAGTGTGCATAAGAAATATGTAAAGGGAAAAAAGTGTGCATAAGACATATGTAAAGGGAAAGAAGTGTGCATAAGAAATATGTAAAGGGAAAGAAGTGTGCATAAGAAATATGTAAAGAGAAAGAAGTGTGCATAAGAAATATGTAAAGGGAAAGAAGTGTGCATAAGAAATATGTAAAGGGAAAGAAGTGTGCATAAGAAATATGTAAAGGGAAAGAAGTGTGCATAAGAAATATGTAAAGGGAAAGAAGTGTGCATAAGAAATATGTAAAGGGAAAGAAGTGTGCATAAGAAATATGTAAAGGGAAAGAAGTGTGCATAAGAAATATGTAAAGGGAAAGAAGTGTGCATAAGAAATATGTAAAGGGAAAGAAGTGTGCATAAGAAATAAACACATGATGTGGGAACAAGCCCTCGAGTTAAATATGTAAAGGGAAAGAAGTGTGCATAAGAAATATGTAAAGGGAAAGAAGTGTGCATAAGAAATATGTAAAGGAAAAGAAGTGTGCATTAGAAATAAACACATGATGTGGGAAAGAAGTGTGCATAAGAAATATGTAAAGGGAAAGAAGTGTGCATAAGAAATATGTAAAGGGAAAGAAGTGTGCATAAGAAATATGTAAAGGGAAAGAAGTGTGCATAAGAAATATGTAAAGGGAAAGAAGTGTGCATAAGAAATATGTAAAGGGAAAGAAGTGTGCATAAGAAATATGTAAAGGGAAAGAAGTGTGCATAAGAAATATGTAAAGGGAAAGAAGTGTGCATAAGAAATATGTAAAGGAAAGAAGTGTGCATAAGAAATATGTAAAGGGAAAGAAGTGTGCATAAGAAATATGTAAAGGGAAAGAAGTGTGCATAAGAAATATGTAAAGGGAAAGAAGTGTGCATAAGAAATATGTAAAGGGAAAGAAGTGTGCATAAGAAATATGTAAAGGGAAAGAAGTGTGCATAAGAAATATGTAAAGGGAAAGAAGTGTGCATAAGAAATATGTAAAGGGAAAGAAGTGTGCATAAGAAATATGTAAAGGGAAAGAAGTGTGCATAAGAAATATGTAAAGGGAAAGAAGTGTGCATAAGAAATATGTAAAGGGAAAGAAGTGTGCATAAGAAATATGTAAAGGGAAAGAAGTGTGCATAAGAAATATGTAAAGGGAAAGAAGTGTGCATAAGAAATATGTAAAGGGAAAGAAGTGTGCATAAGAAATATGTAAAGGGAAAGAAGTGTGCATAAGAAATATGTAAAGGGAAAGAAGTGTGCATAAGAAATATGTAAAGGGAAAGAAGTGTGCATAAGAAATATGTAAAGGGAAAGAAGTGTGCATAAGAAATAAACACATGATGTGGGAACAAGCCCTCGAGTTAAATATGTAAAGGGAAAGAAGTGTGCATAAGAAATATGTAAAGGGAAAGAAGTGTGCATAAGAAATATGTAAAGGGAAAGAAGTGTGCATAAGAAATAAACAATGATGGGAAAGAA
This sequence comes from Crossaster papposus, assembly GCA_037893245.1. NCBI lineage: Eukaryota > Metazoa > Echinodermata > Asteroidea > Velatida > Solasteridae > Crossaster > Crossaster papposus. The sequence goes on along the minus strand of JBAIAA010001656.1, from coordinate 35,946 downwards.
GTGTGCATAAGAAATATGTAAAGGGAAAGAAGTGTGCATAAGAAATATGTAAAGGGAAAGAAGTGTGCATAAGAAATATGTAAAGGGAAAGAAGTGTGCATAAGAAATATGTAAAGGGAAAGAAGTGTGCATAAGAAATATGTAAAGGGAAAGAAGTGTGCATAAGAAATATGTAAAGGGAAAGAAGTGTGCATAAGAAATATGTAAAGGGAAAGAAGTGTGCATAAGAAATATGTAAAGGGAAAGAAGTGTGCATAAGAAATATGTAAAGGGAAAGAAGTGTGCATAAGAAATATGTAAAGGGAAAGAAGTGTGCATAAGAAATATGTAAAGGGAAAGAAGTGTGCATAAGAAATATGTAAAGGGAAAGAAGTGTGCATAAGAAATATGTAAAGGGAAAGAAGTGTGCATAAGAAATATGTAAAGGGAAAGAAGTGTGCATAAGAAATATGTAAAGGGAAAGAAGTGTGCATAAGAAATATGTAAAGGGAAAGAAGTGTGCATAAGAAATATGTAAAGGGAAAGAAGTGTGCATAAGAAATATGTAAAGGGAAAGAAGTGTGCATAAGAAATATGTAAAGGGAAAGAAGTGTGCATAAGAAATATGTAAAGGGAAAGAAGTGTGCATAAGAAATATGTAAAGGGAAAGAAGTGAGTGTGCATAAGAAATATGTAAAGGGAAAGAAGTGTGCATAAGAAATATGTAAAGGGAAAGAAGTGTGCATAAGAAATATGTAAAGGGAAAGAAGTGTGCATAAGAAATATGTAAAGGGAAAGAAGTGTGCATAAGAAATATGTAAAGGGAAAGAAGTGTGCATAAGAAATATGTAAAGGGAAAGAAGTGTGCATAAGAAATATGTAAAGGGAAAGAAGTGTGCATAAGAAATATGTAAAGGGAAATAAGTGTGCATAAGAAATATGTAAAGGGAAAGAAGTGTGCATAAGAAATAAACACATGATGTGGGAACAAGCCCTCGAGTTAAATATGTAAAGGGAAAGAAGTGTGCATAAGAAATATGTAAAGGGAAAGAAGTGTGCATAAGAAATATGTAAAGGGAAAGAAGTGTGCATAAGAAATATGTAAAGGGAAAGAAGTGTGCATAAGAAATATGTAAAGGGAAAGAAGTGTGCATAAGAAATATGGAAAGGGAAAGAAGTGTGCATAAGAAATATGTAAAGGGAAAGAAGTGTGCATAAGAAATATGTAAAGGGAAAGAAGTGTGCATAAGAAATAAACACATGATGTGGGAACAAGCCCTCGAGTTAAATATGTAAAGGGAAAGAAGTGTGCATAAGAAATATGTAAAGGGAAAGAAGTGTGCATAAGAAATATGTAAAGGGAAAGAAGTGTGCATAAGAAATATGTAAAGGGAAAGAAGTGTGCATAAGAAATATGTAAAGGGAAAGAAGTGTGCATAAGAAATATGTAAAGGGAAAGAAGTGTGCATAAGAAATATGTAAAGGGAAAGAAGTGTGCATAAGAAATATGTAAAGGGAAAGAAGTGTGCATAAGAAATAAACACATGATGTGGGAACAAGCCCTCGAGTTAAATATGTAAAGGGAAAGAAGTGTGCATAAGAAATATGTAAAGGGAAAGAAGTGTGCATAAGAAATATGTAAAGGGAAAGAAGTGTGCATAAGAAATATGTAAAGGGAAAGAAGTGTGCATAAGAAATATGTAAAGGGAAAGAAGTGTGCATAAGAAATATGGAAAGGGAAAGAAGTGTGCATAAGAAATATGTAAAGGGAAAGAAGTGTGCATAAGAAATATGTAAAGGGAAAGAAGTGTGCATAAGAAATAAACACATGATGTGGGAACAAGCCCTCGAGTTAAATATGTAAAGGGAAAGAAGTGTGCATAAGAAATATGTAAAGGGAAAGAAGTGTGCATAAGAAATATGTAAAGGGAAAGAAGTGTGCATAAGAAATATGTAAAGGGAAAGAAGTGTGCATAAGAAATATGTAAAGGGAAAGAAGTGTGCATAAGAAATATGGAAAGGGAAAGAAGTGTGCATAAGAAATATGTAAAGGGAAAGAAGTGTGCATAAGAAATATGTAAAGGGAAAGAAGTGTGCATAAGAAATATGTAAAGGGAAAGAAGTGTGCATAAGAAATATGTAAAGGGAAAGAAGTGTGCATAAGAAATATGTAAAGGAAAGAAGTGTGCATAAGAAATATGTAAAGGGAAAGAAGTGTGCATAAGAAATATGTAAAGGGAAAGAAGTGTGCATAAGAAATATGTAAAGGGAAAGAAGTGTGCATAAGAAATATGTAAAGGGAAAGAAGTGTGCATAAGAAATATGTAAAGGGAAAGAAGTGTGCATAAGAAATATGTAAAGGGAAAGAAGTGTGCATAAGAAATATGTAAAGGGAAAGAAGTGTGCATAAGAAATATGTAAAGGGAAAGAAGTGTGCATAAGAAATATGTAAAGGGAAAGAAGTGTGCATAAGAAATATGTAAAGGGAAAGAAGTGTGCATAAGAAATATGTAAAGGGAAAGAAGTGTGCATAAGAAATATGTAAAGGGAAAGAAGTGTGCATAAGAAATATGTAAAGGGAAAGAAGTGTGCATAAGAAATATGTAAAGGGAAAGAAGTGTGCATAAGAATAAACACATGATGTGGGAACAAGCCCTCGAGTTAAATATGTAAAGGGAAAGAAGTGTGCATAAGAAATATGTAAAGGGAAAGAAGTGTGCATAAGAAATATGTAAAGGGAAAGAAGTGTGCATAAGAAATATGTAAAGGGAAAGAAGTGTGCATAAGAAATATGTAAAGGGAAAGAAGTGTGCATAAGAAATATGTAAAGGGAAAGAAGTGTGCATAAGAAATATGTAAAGGAAAGAAGTGTGCATAAGAAATATGTAAAGGGAAAGAAGTGTGCATAAGAAATATGTAAAGGGAAAGAAGTGTGCATAAGAAATAAACACATGATGTGGGAACAAGCCTCGAGTTAAATATGTAAAGGGAAAGAAGTGTGCATAAGAAATATGTAAAGGGAAAGAAGTGTGCATAAGAAATATGTAAAGGGAAAGAAGTGTGCATAAGAAATATGTAAAGGGAAAGAAGTGTGCATAAGAAATATGTAAAGGGAAAGAAGTGTGCATAAGAAATATGTAAAGGGAAAGAAGTGTGCATAAGAAATAAACACATGATGTGGGAACAAGCCTCGAGTTAAATATGTAAAGGGAAAGAAGTGTGCATAAGAAATATGTAAAGGGAAAGAAGTGTGCATAAGAAATATGTAAAGGGAAAGAAGTGTGCATAAGAAATATGTAAAGGGAAAGAAGTGTGCATAAGAAATATGTAAAGGGAAAGAAGTGTGCATAAGAAATATGTAAAGGGAAAGAAGTGTGCATAAGAAATATGTAAAGGGAAAGAAGTGTGCATAAGAAATATGTAAAGGGAAAGAAGTGTGCATAAGAAATATGTAAAGGGAAAGAAGTGTGCATAAGAAATATGTAAAGGGAAAGAAGTGTGCATAAGAAATATGTAAAGGGAAAGAAGTGTGCATAAGAAATATGTAAAGGGAAAGAAGTGTGCATAAGAAATATGTAAAGGGAAAGAAGTGTGCATAAGAGAATATGTAAAGGGAAAGAAGTGTGCATAAGAAATATGTAAAGGGAAAGAAGTGTGCATAAGAAATATGTAAAGGGAAAGAAGTGTGCATAAGAAATATGTAAAGGGAAAGAAGTGTGCATAATAAATATGTAAAGGGAAAGAAGTGTGCATAAGAAATATGTAAAGGGAAAGAAGTGTGCATAAGAAATATGTAAAGGGAAAGAAGTGTGCATAAGAAATAAACATGAGTGGGAACAAGCATCGAGTAAATATGTAAAGGGAAAGAAGTGTGCATAAGAAATATGTAAAGGGAAAGAAGTGTGCATAAGAAATATGTAAAGGGAAAGAAGTGTGCATAAGAAATATGTAAAGGGAAAGAAGTGTGCATAAGAAATATGTAAAGGGAAAGAAGTGTGCATAAGAAATATGTAAAGGGAAAGAAGTGTGCATAAGAAATATGTAAAGGGAAAGAAGTGTGCATAAGAAATATGTAAAGGGAAAGAAGTGTGCATAAGAAATATGTAAAGGGAAAGAAGTGTGCATAAGAAATATGTAAAGGGAAAGAAGTGTGCATAAGAAATATGTAAAGGGAAAGAAGTGTGCATAAGAAATATGTAAAGGGAAAGAAGTGTGCATAAGAAATATGTAAAGGGAAAGAAGTGTGCATAAGAAATATGTAAAGGGAAAGAAGTGTGCATAAGAAATATGTAAAGGGAAAGAAGTGTGCATAAGAAATATGTAAAGGGAAAGAAGTGTGCATAAGAAATATGTAAAGGGAAAGAAGTGTGCATAAGAAATATGTAAAGGGAAAGAAGTGTGCATAAGAAATATGTAAAGGGAAAGAAGTGTGCATAAGAAATATGTAAAGGGAAAGAAGTGTGCATAAGAAATATGTAAAGGGAAAGAAGTGTGCATAAGAAATATGTAAAGGGAAAGAAGTGTGCATAAGAAATATGTAAAGGGAAAGAAGTGTGCATAAGAAATATGTAAAGGGAAAGAAGTGTGCATAAGAAATATGTAAAGGGAAAGAAGTGTGCATAAGAAATATGTAAAGGGAAAGAAGTGTGCATAAGAAATATGTAAAGGGAAAGAAGTGTGCATAAGAAATATGTAAAGGGAAAGAAGTGTGCATAAGAAATATGTAAAGGGAAAGAAGTGTGCATAAGAAATATGTAAAGGGAAAGAAGTGTGCATAAGAAATATGTAAAGGGAAAGAAGTGTGCATAAGAAATATGTAAAGGGAAAGAAGTGTGCATAAGAAATATGTAAAGGGAAAGAAGTGTGCATAAGAAATATGTAAAGGGAAAGAAGTGTGCATAAGAAATATGTAAAGGGAAAGAAGTGTGCATAAGAAATATGTAAAGGAAAGAAGTGTGCATAAGAAATATGTAAAGGGAAAGAAGTGTGCATAAGAAATATGTAAAGGGAAAGAAGTGTGCATAAGAAATATGTAAAGGGAAAGAAGTGTGCATAAGAAATATGTAAAGGATAAAGAAGTGTGCATAAGAAATATGTAAAGGGAAAGAAGTGTGCATAAGAAATATGTAAAGGGAAAGAAGTGTGCATAAGAAATATGTAAAGGGAAAGAAGTGTGCATAAGAAATATGTAAAGGGAAAGAAGTGTGCATAAGAAATATGTAAAGGGAAAGAAGTGTGCATAAGAAATATGTAAAGGGAAAGAAGTGTGCATAAGAAATATGTAAAGGGAAAGAAGTGTGCATAAGAAATATGTAAAGGGAAAGAAGTGTGCATAAGAAATATGTAAAGGGAAAGAAGTGTGCATAAGAAATATGTAAAGGGAAAGAAGTGTGCATAAGAAATATGTAAAGGGAAAGAAGTGTGCATAAGAAATATGTAAAGGGAAAGAAGTGTGCATAAGAAATATGTAAAGGGAAAGAAGTGTGCATAAGAAATATGTAAAGGGAAAGAAGTGTGCATAAGAAATATGTAAAGGGAAAGAAGTGTGCATAAGAAATATGTAAAGGGAAAGAAGTGTGCATAAGAAATATGTAAAGGGAAAGAAGTGTGCATAAGAAATATGTAAAGGGAAAGAAGTGTGCATAAGAAATATGTAAAGGGAAAGAAGTGTGCATAAGAAATATGTAAAGGGAAAGAAGTGTGCATAAGAAATATGTAAAGGGAAAGAAGTGTGCATAAGAAATATGTAAAGGGAAAGAAGTGTGCATAAGAAATATGTAAAGGGAAAGAAGTGTGCATAAGAAATATGTAAAGGGAAAGAAGTGTGCATAAGAAATATGTAAAGGGAAAGAAGTGTGCATAAGAAATATGTAAAGGGAAAGAAGTGTGCATAAGAAATATGTAAAGGGAAAGAAGTGTGCATAAGAAATATGTAAAGGGAAAGAAGTGTGCATAAGAAATATGTAAATGGAAAGAAGTGTGCATAAGAAATATGTAAAGTAAAGAAGTGTGCATAAGAAATATGTAAAGGAAAGAAGTGTGCATAAGAAATATGTAAAGGGAAAGAAGTGTGCATAAGAAATATGTAAAGGGAAAGAAGTGTGCATAAGAAATATGTAAAGGGAAAGAAGTGTGCATAAGAAATATGTAAAGGGAAAGAAGTGTGCATAAGAAATATGTAAAGAGGAAAGAATTGTGCATAAGAAATATGTAAAGGGGAAAGAAGTGTGCATAAGAAATATGTAAAGGGAAAGAAGTGTGCATAAGAAATATGTAAAGGGAAAGAAGTGTGCATAAGAAATATGTAAAGGGAAAGAAGTGTGCATAAGAAATATGTAAAGGGAAAGAAGTGTGCATAAGAAATATGTAAAGGGAAAGAAGTGTGCATAAGAAATATGTAAAGGGAAAGAAGTGTGCATAAGAAATATGTAAAGGGAAAGAAGTGTGCATAAGAAATATGTAAATGGAAAGAAGTGTGCATAAGAAATATGTAAAGGGAAAGAAGTGTGCATAAGAAATAAACACATGATGTGGGAACAAGCCTCGAGTTAAATATGTAAAGGGAAAGAAGTGTGCATAAGAAATATGTAAAGGGAAAGAAGTGTGCATAAGAAATATGTAAAGGGAAAGAAGTGTGCATAAGAAATATGTAAAGGGAAAGAAGTGTGCATAAGAAATATGTAAAGGGAAAGAAGTGTGCATAAGAAATATGTAAAGGGAAAGAAGTGTGCATAAGAAATATGTAAAGGGAAAGAAGTGTGCATAAGAAATATGTAAAGGGAAAGAAGTGTGCATACAGAAATATGTAAAGGGAAAGAAGTGTGCATAAGAAATATGTAAAGGGAAAGAAGTGTGCATAAGAAATATGTAAAGGAAAGAAGTGTGCATAAGAAATAAACACATGATGTGGGAACAAGCCTCGAGTTAAATATGTAAAGGGAAAGAAGTGTGCATAAGAAATATGTAAAGGGAAAGAAGTGTGCATAAGAAATATGTAAAGGGAAAGAAGTGTGCATAAGAAATATGTAAAGGGAAAGAAGTGTGCATAAGAAATATGTAAAGGGGAAAGAAGTGTGCATAAGAAATATGTAAAGGGAAAGAAGTGTGCATAAGAAATATGTAAAGGGAAAGAAGTGTGCATAAGAAATATGTAAAGGGAAAGAAGTGTGCATAAGAAATATGTAAAGGGAAAGAAGTGTGCATAAGAAATATGTAAAGGGAAAGAAGTGTGCATAAGAAATATGTAAAGGGAAAGAAGTGTGCATAAGAAATATGTAAAGGAAAGAAGTGTGCATAAGAAATATGTAAAGGGAAAGAAGTGTGCATAAGAAATATGTAAAGGGAAAGAAGTGTGCATAAGAAATATGTAAAGGGAAAGAAGTGTGCATAAGAAATATGTAAAGGGAAAGAAGTGTGCATAAGAAATATGTAAAGGGAAAGAAGTGTGCATAAGAAATATGTAAAGGGAAAGAAGTGTGCATAAGAAATATGTAAAGGGAAAGAAGTGTGCATAAGAAATATGTAAAGGGAAAGAAGTGTGCATAAGAAATATGTAAAGGGAAAGAAGTGTGCATAAGAAATATGTAAAGGGAAAGAAGTGTGCATAAGAAATATGTAAAGGGAAAGAAGTGTGCATAAGAAATATGTAAAGGGAAAGAAGTGTGCATAAGAAATATGTAAAGGGAAAGAAGTGTGCATAAGAAATATGTAAAGGGAAAGAAGTGTGCATAAGAAATATGTAAAGGGAAAGAAGTGTGCATAAGAAATATGTAAAGGGAAAGAAGTGTGCATAAGAAATATGTAAAGGGAAAGAAGTGTGCATAAGAAATATGTAAAGGGAAAGAAGTGTGCATAAGAAATATGTAAAGGGAAAGAAGTGTGCATAAGAAATATGTAAAGGGAAAGAAGTGTGCATAAGAAATATGTAAAGGGAAAGAAGTGTGCATAAGAAATAAACACATGATGTGGGAACAAGCCTCGAGTTAAATATGTAAAGGGAAAGAAGTGTGCATAAGAAATATGTAAAGGGAAAGAAGTGTGCATAAGAAATATGTAAAGGGAAAGAAGTGTGCATAAGAAATATGTAAAGGGAAAGAAGTGTGCATAAGAAATATGTAAAGGGAAAGAAGTGTGCATAAGAAATATGTAAAGGGAAAGAAGTGTGCATAAGAAATATGTAAAGGGAAAGAAGTGTGCATAAGAAATATGTAAAGGGAAAGAAGTGTGCATAAGAAATATGTAAAGGGAAAGAAGTGTGCATAAGAAATATGTAAAGGGAAAGAAGTGTGCATACAGAAATATGTAAAGGGAAAGAAGTGTGCATAAGAAATATGTAAAGGGAAAGAAGTGTGCATAAGAAATATGTAAAGGGAAAGAAGTGTGCATAAGAAATAAACACATGATGTGGGAACAAGCCTCGAGTTAAATATGTAAAGGGAAAGAAGTGTGCATAAGAAATATGTAAAGGGAAAGAAGTGTGCATAAGAAATATGTAAAGGGAAAGAAGTGTGCATAAGAAATATGTAAAGGGAAAGGAAGTGTGCATAAGAAATATGTAAAGGGAAAGAAGTGTGCATAAGAAATATGTAAAGGGAAAGAAGTGTGCATAAGAAATATGTAAAGGGAAAGAAGTGTGCATAAGAAATATGTAAAGGGAAAGAAGTGTGCATAAGAAATATGTAAAGGGAAAGAAGTGTGCATAAGAAATATGTAAAGAGAAAGAAGTGTGCATAAGAAATATGTAAAGGGAAAGAAGTGTGCATAAGAAATATGTAAAGGGAAAGAAGTGTGCATAAGAAATATGTAAAGGGAAAGAAGTGTGCATAAGAAATATGTAAAGGGAAAGAAGTGTGCATAAGAAATATGTAAAGGGAAAGAAGTGTGCATAAGAAATATGTAAAGGGAAAGAAGTGTGCATAAGAAATATGTAAAGGGAAAGAAGTGTGCATAAGAAATATGTAAAGGGAAAGAAGTGTGCATAAGAAATATGTAAAGGGAAAGAAGTGTGCATAAGAAATATGTAAAGGGAAAGAAGTGTGCATAAGAAATATGTAAAGGGAAAGAAGTGTGCATAAGAAATATGTAAAGGGAAAGAAGTGTGCATAAGAAATATGTAAAGGGAAAGAAGTGTGCATAAGAAATATGTAAAGGGAAAGAAGTGTGCATAAGAAATATGTAAAGGGAAAGAAGTGTGCATAAGAAATATGTAAAGGGAAAGAAGTGTGCATAAGAAATATGTAAAGGGAAAGAAGTGTGCATAAGAAATATGTAAAGGGAAAGAAGTGTGCATAAGAAATATGTAAAGGGAAAGAAGTGTGCATAAGAAATATGTAAAGGGAAAGAAGTGTGCATAAGAAATATGTAAAGGGAAAGAAGTGCTCGAGTTAAATATGTAAAGGGAAAGAAGTGTGCATAAGAAATATGTAAAGGGAAAGAAGTGTGCATAAGAAATATGTAAAGGGAAAGAAGTGTGCATAAGAAATATGTAAAGGGAAAGAAGTGTGCATAAGAAATATGTAAAGGGAAAGAAGTGTGCATAAGAAATATGTAAAGGGAAAGAAGTGTGCATAAGAAATATGTAAAGGGAAAGAAGTGTGCATAAGAAATATGTAAAGGGAAAGAAGTGTGCATAAGAAATATGTAAAGGGAAAGAAGTGTGCATAAGAAATATGTAAAGGGAAAGAAGTGTGCATAAGAAATATGTAAAGGGAAAGAAGTGTGCATAAGAAATATGTAAAGGGAAAGAAGTGTCGAGTAAATATGTAAAGGGAAAGAAGTGTGCATAAGAAATATGTAAAGGGAAAGAAGTGTGCATAAGAAATATGTAAAGGGAAAGAAGTGTGCATAAGAAATATGTAAAGGGAAAGAAGTGTGCATAAGAAATATGTAAAGGGAAAGAAGTGTGCATAAGAAATATGTAAAGGGAAAGAAGTGTGCATAAGAAATATGTAAAGGGAAAGAAGTGTGCATAAGAAATATGTAAAGGGAAAGAAGTGTGCATAAGAAATATGTAAAGGGAAAGAAGTGTGCATAAGAAATATGTAAAGGGAAAGAAGTGTGCATAAGAAATATGTAAAGGGAAAGAAGTGTGCATAAGAAATATGTAAAGGGAAAGAAGTGTGCATAAGAAATATGTAAAGGGAAAGAAGTGTGCATAAGAAATATGTAAAGGGAAAGAAGTGTGCATAAGAAATATGTAAAGGGAAAGAAGTGTGCATAAGAAATATGTAAAGGGAAAGAAGTGTGCATAAGAAATATGTAAAGGGAAAGAAGTGTGCATAAGAAATATGTAAAGGGAAAGAAGTGTGCATAAGAAATATGTAAAGGGAAAGAAGTGTGCATAAGAAATATGTAAAGGGAAAGAAGTGTGCATAAGAAATATGTAAAGGGAAAGAAGTGTGCATAAGAAATATGTAAAGGGAAAGAAGTGTGCATAAGAAATATGTAAAGGGAAAGAAGTGTGCATAAGAAATATGTAAAGGGAAAGAAGTGTGCATAAGAAATATGTAAAGGGAAAGAAGTGTGCATAAGAAATATGTAAAGGGAAAGAAGTGTGCATAAGAAATATGTAAAGGGAAAGAAGTGTGCATAAGAAATATGTAAAGGGAAAGAAGTGTGCATAAGAAATATGTAAAGGGAAAGAAGTGTGCATAAGAAATATGTAAAGGGAAAGAAGTGTGCATAAGAAATATGTAAAGGGAAAGAAGTGTGCATAAGAAATATGTAAAGGGAAAGAAGTGTGCATAAGAAATATGTAAAGGGAAAGAAGTGTGCATAAGAAATATGTAAAGGGAAAGAAGTGTGCATAAGAAATATGTAAAGGGAAAGAAGTGTGCATAAGAAATATGTAAAGGGAAAGAAGTGTGCATAAGAAATATGTAAAGGGAAAGAAGTGTGCATAAGAAATATGTAAAGGGAAAGAAGTGTGCATAAGAAATATGTAAAGGGAAAGAAGTGTGCATAAGAAATATGTAAAGGGAAAGAAGTGTGCATAAGAAATATGTAAAGGGAAAGAAGTGTGCATAAGAAATATGTAAAGGGAAAGAAGTGTGCATAAGAAATATGTAAAGGGAAAGAAGTGTGCATAAGAAAAATGAAGTGGGAACAAGTGTGCATAAGAAATATGTAAAGGGAAAGAAGTGTGCATAAGAAATATGTAAAGGGAAAGAAGTGTGCATAAGAAATATGTAAAGGGAAAGAAGTGTGCATAAGAAATATGTAAAGGGAAAGAAGTGTGCATAAGAAATATGTAAAGGGAAAGAAGTGTGCATAAGAAATAAACACATGATGTGGGAACAAGCCCTCGAGTTAAATATGTAAAGGGAAAGAAGTGTGCATAAGAAATATGTAAAGGGAAAGAAGTGTGCATAAGAAATATGTAAAGGGAAAGAAGTGTGCATAAGAAATATGTAAAGGGAAAGAAGTGTGCATAAGAAATATGTAAAGGGAAAGAAGTGTGCATAAGAAATATGTAAAGGGAAAGAAGTGTGCATAAGAAATATGTAAAGGGAAAGAAGTGTGCATAAGAAATATGTAAAGGGAAAGAAGTGTGCATAAGAAATATGTAAAGGGAAAGAAGTGTGCATAAGAAATATGTAAAGGGAAAGAAGTGTGCATAAGAAATATGTAAAGGGAAAGAAGTGTGCATAAGAAATATGTAAAGGGAAAGAAGTGTGCATAAGAAATATGTAAAGGGAAAGAAGTGTGCATAAGAAATATGTAAAGGGAAAGAAGTGTGCATAAGAAATATGTAAAGGGAAAGAAGTGTGCATAAGAAATATGTAAAGGGAAAGAAGTGTGCATAAGAAATATGTAAAGGGAAAGAAGTGTGCATAAGAAATATGTAAAGGGAAAGAAGTGTGCATAAGAAATAAAGAAAGAAGTGAGCCTAAGAAATATGTAAAGGGAAAGAAGTGTGCATAAGAAATATGTAAAGGGAAAGAAGTGTGCATAAGAAATATGTAAAGGGAAAGAAGTGTGCATAAGAAATATGTAAAGGGAAAGAAGTGTGCATAAGAAATATGTAAAGGGAAAGAAGTGTGCATAAGAAATATGTAAAGGGAAAGAAGTGTGCATAAGAAATATGTAAAGGGAAAGAAGTGTGCATAAGAAATATGTAAAGGGAAAGAAGTGTGCATAAGAAATATGTAAAGGGAAAGAAGTGTGCATAAGAAATATGTAAAGGGAAAGAAGTGTGCATAAGAAATATGTAAAGGGAAAGAAGTGTGCATAAGAAATATGTAAAGGGAAAGAAGTGTGCATAAGAAATATGTAAAGGGAAAGAAGTGTGCATAAGAAATATGTAAAGGGAAAGAAGTGTGCATAAGAAATATGTAAAGGGAAAGAAGTGTGCATAAGAAATATGTAAAGGGAAAGAAGTGTGCATAAGAAATATGTAAAGGGAAAGAAGTGTGCATAAGAAATATGTAAAGGGAAAGAAGTGTGCATAAGAAATATGTAAAGGGAAAGAAGTGTGCATAAGAAATATGTAAAGGGAAAGAAGTGTGCATAAGAAATATGTAAAGGGAAAGAAGTGTGCATAAGAAATATGTAAAGGGAAAGAAGTGTGCATAAGAAATATGTAAAGGGAAAGAAGTGTGCATAAGAAATATGTAAAGGGAAAGAAGTGTGCATAAGAAATATGTAAAGGGAAAGAAGTGTGCATAAGAAATATGTAAAGGGAAAGAAGTGTGCATAAGAAATATGTAAAGGGAAAGAAGTGTGCATAAGAAATATGTAAAGGGAAAGAAGTGTGCATAAGAAATATGTAAAGGGAAAGAAGTGTGCATAAGAAATATGTAAAGGGAAAGAAGTGTGCATAAGAAATATGTAAAGGGAAAGAAGTGTGCATAAGAAATATGTAAAGGGAAAGAAGTGTGCATAAGAAATATGTAAAGGGAAAGAAGTGTGCATAAGAAATATGTAAAGGGAAAGAAGTGTGCATAAGAAATATGTAAAGGGAAAGAAGTGTGCATAAGAAATATGTAAAGGGAAAGAAGTGTGCATAAGAAATATGTAAAGGGAAAGAAGTGTGCATAAGAAATATGTAAAGGGAAAGAAGTGTGCATAAGAAATATGTAAAGGGAAAGAAGTGTGCATAAGAAATATGTAAAGGGAAAGAAGTGTGCATAAGAAATATGTAAAGGGAAAGAAGTGTGCATAAGAAATATGTAAAGGGAAAGAAGTGTGCATAAGAAATATGTAAAGGGAAAGAAGTGTGCATAAGAAATATGTAAAGGGAAAGAAGTGTGCATAAGAAATATGTAAAGGGAAAGAAGTGTGCATAAGAAATATGTAAAGGGAAAGAAGTGTGCATAAGAAATATGTAAAGGGAAAGAAGTGTGCATAAGAAATATGTAAAGGGAAAGAAGTGTGCATAAGAAATATGTAAAGGGAAAGAAGTGTGCATAAGAAATATGTAAAGGGAAAGAAGTGTGCATAAGAAATATGTAAAGGGAAAGAAGTGTGCATAAGAAATATGTAAAGGGAAAGAAGTGTGCATAAGAAATATGTAAAGGGAAAGAAGTGTGCATAAGAAATATGTAAAGGGAAAGAAGTGTGCATAAGAAATATGTAAAGGGAAAGAAAAGAAGTGTGCATAAGAAATATGTAAAGGGAAAGAAGTGTGCATAATAAATAAACACATGATGTGGGAACAAGCCCCCGAGTTAAATATGTAAAGGGAAAGAAGTGTGCATAAGAAATAAACACATGATGTGGGAACAAGCCCTCGAGTTAAATATGTAAAGGGAAAGAAGTGTGCATAAGAAATATGTAAAGGGAAAGAAGTGTGCATAAGAAATATGTAAAGGGAAAGAAGTGTGCATAAGAAATATGTAAAGGGAAAGAAGTGTGCATAAGAAATATGTAAAGGGAAAGAAGTGTGCATAAGAAATATGTAAAGGGAAAGAAGTGTGCATAAGAAATATGTAAAGGGAAAGAAGTGTGCATAAGAAATATGTAAAGGGAAAGAAGTGTGCATAAGAAATATGTAAAGGGAAAAAAGTGTGCATAAGAAATATGTAAAGGGAAAGAAGTGTGCATAAGAAATATGTAAAGGGAAAGAAGTGTGCATAAGAAATATGTAAAGGGAAAGAAGTGTGCATAAGAAATATGTAAAGGGAAAGAAGTGTGCATAAGAAATATGTAAAGGGAAATAAGTGTGCATACGAAATATGTAAAGGGAAAGAAGTGTGCATAAGAAATATGTAAAGGGAAAGAAGTGTGCATAAGAAATATGTAAAGGGAAAGAAGTGTGCATAAGAAATATGTAAAGGGAAAGAAGTGTGCATAAGAAATATGTAAAGGGAAAGAAGTGTGCATCAGAAATATGTAAAGGGAAAGAAGTGTGCATAAGAAATATGTAAAGGGAAAGAAGTTTGCATAAGAAGTATGTAAAGGGAAAGAAGTGTGCATAAGAAATATGTAAAGGGAAAGAAGTGTGCATAAGAAATATGTAAAGGGAAAGAAGTGTGCATAAGAAATATGTAAAGGGAAAGAAGTGTGCATAAGAAATATGTAAAGGGAAAGAAGTGTGCATAAGAAATATGTAAAGGGAAAGAAGTGTGCATAAGAAATATGTAAAGGGAAAGAAGTGTGCATAAGAAATATGTAAAGGGAAAGAAGTGTGCATAAGAAATATGTAAAGGGAAAGAAGTGTGCATAAGAAATATGTAAAGGGAAAGAAGTGTGCATAAGAAATATGTAAAGGGAAAGAAGTGTGCATAAGAAATATGTAAAGGGACAGAAGTGTGCATAAGAAATATGTAAAGGGAAAGAAGTGTGCATAAGAAATAAACACATGATGTGGGAACAAGCCCTCGAGTTAAATATGTAAAGGGAAAGAAGTGTGCATAAGAAATATGTAAAGGGAAAGAAGTGTGCATAAGAAATATGTAAAGGGAAAGAAGTGTGCATAAGAAATATGTAAAGGGAAAGAAGTGTGCATAAGAAATATGTAAAGGGAAAGAAGTGTGCATAAGAAATATGTAAAGGGAAAGAAGTGTGCATAAGAAATATGTAAAGGGAAAGAAGTGTGCATAAGAAATATGTAAAGGGAAAGAAGTGTGCATAAGAAATAATAAAGGGAAAGAAGTGTGCATAAGAAATATGTAAAGGGAAAGAAGTGTGCATAAGAAATATGTAAAGGGAAAGAAGTGTGCATAAGAAATAAACACATGAATTGGGAACAAGCCCTCGAGTTAAATATGTAAAGGGAAAGAAGTGTGCATAAGAAATATATAAAGGGAAAGAAGTGTGCATAAGAAATATGTAAAGGAAAAGAAGTGTGCATAAGAAATAAACACATGATGTGGGAACAAGCCCTCGAGTTAACTATGTAAAGGGGAAGAAGTGTGCATACGAAATAAACACATGATGTGGGAACGAGCCCTCGAGTTAAATATGTAAAGGGAAAGAAGTGTGCATAAGAAATATGGAAAGGGAAAGAAGTGTGCATAAGAAATATGTAAAGGGAAAGAAGTGTGCATAAGAAATATGTAAAGGGAAAGAAGTGTGCATAAGAAATATGTAAAGGGAAAGAAGTGTGCATAAGAAATATGTAAAGGGAAAGAAGTGTGCATAAGAAATATGTAAAGGGAAAGAAGTGTGCATAAGAAATATGTAAAGGGAAAGAAGTGTGCATAAGAAATATGTAAAGGGAAAGAAGTGTGCATAAGAAATATGTAAAGGGAAAGAAGTGTGCATAAGAAATATGTAAAGGGAAAGAAGTGTGCATAAGAAATATGTAAAGGGAAAGAAGTGTGCATAAGAAATATGTAAAGGGAAAGAAGTGTGCATAAGAAATATGTAAAGGGAAAGAAGTGTGCATAAGAAATATGTAAAGGGAAATAAGTGTGCATACGAAATATGTAAAGGGAAAGAAGTGTGCATAAGAAATATGTAAAGGGAAAGAAGTGTGCATAAGAAATATGTAAAGGGAAAGAAGTGTGCATAAGAAATATGTAAAGGGAAAGAAGTGTGCATAAGAAATATGTAAAGGGAAAGAAGTGTGCATCAGAAATATGTAAAGGGAAAGAAGTGTGCATAAGAAATATGTAAAGGGAAAGAAGTTTGCATAAGAAGTATGTAAAGGGAAAGAAGTGTGCATAAGAAATATGTAAAGGGAAAGAAGTGTGCATAAGAAATATGTAAAGGGAAAGAAGTGTGCATAAGAAATATGTAAAGGGAAAGAAGTGTGCATAAGAAATATGTAAAGGGAAAGAAGTGTGCATAAGAAATATGTAAAGGGAAAGAAGTGTGCATAAGAAATATGTAAAGGGAAAGAAGTGTGCATAAGAAATATGTAAAGGGAAAGAAGTGTGCATAAGAAATATGTAAAGGGAAAGAAGTGTGCATAAGAAATATGTAAAGGGAAAGAAGTGTGCATAAGAAATATGTAAAGGGAAAGAAGTGTGCATAAGAAATATGTAAAGGGACAGAAGTGTGCATAAGAAATATGTAAAGGGAAAGAAGTGTGCATAAGAAATAAACACATGATGTGGGAACAAGCCCTCGAGTTAAATATGTAAAGGGAAAGAAGTGTGCATAAGAAATATGTAAAGGGAAAGAAGTGTGCATAAGAAATATGTAAAGGGAAAGAAGTGTGCATAAGAAATATGTAAAGGGAAAGAAGTGTGCATAAGAAACATGTAAAGGGAAAGAAGTGTGCATAAGAAATATGTAAAGGGAAAGAAGTGTGCATAAGAAATATGTAAAGGGAAAGAAGTGTGCATAAGAAATATGTAAAGGGAAAGAAGTGTGCATAAGAAATAATAAAGGGAAAGAAGTGTGCATAAGAAATATGTAAAGGGAAAGAAGTGTGCATAAGAAATATGTAAAGGGAAAGAAGTGTGCATAAGAAATAAACACATGAATTGGGAACAAGCCCTCGAGTTAAATATGTAAAGGGAAAGAAGTGTGCATAAGAAATATATAAAGGGAAAGAAGTGTGCATAAGAAATATGTAAAGGAAAAGAAGTGTGCATAAGAAATAAACACATGATGTGGGAACAAGCCCTCGAGTTAACTATGTAAAGGGGAAGAAGTGTGCATACGAAATAAACACATGATGTGGGAACGAGCCCTCGAGTTAAATATGTAAAGGGAAAGAAGTGTGCATAAGAAATATGGAAAGGGAAAGAAGTGTGCATAAGAAATATGTAAAGGGAAAGAAGTGTGCATAAGAAATATGTAAAGGGAAAGAAGTGTGCATAAGAAATATGTAAAGGGAAAGAAGTGTGCATAAGAAATATGTAAAGGGAAAGAAGTGTGCATAAGGAATATGTAAAGGGAAAGAAGTGTGCATAAGAAATATGTAAAGGGAAATAAGTGTGCATAAGAAATATGTAAAGGGAAAGAAGTGTGCATAAGAAATATGTAAAGGGAAAGAAGTGTGCATAAGAAATATGTAAAGGGAAAGAAGTGTGCATAAGAAATATGTAAAGGGAAAGAAGTGTGCATAAGAAATATGTAAAGGGAAAGAAGTGTGCATAAAAATTATGTAGAGGGAAAGAAGTGTGCATAAGAAATATGTAAAGGGAAAGAAGTGTGCATAAGAAATATGTAAAGGGAAAGAAGTGTGCATAATAAATATGTAAAGGGAAAGAAGTGTGCATAAGAAATATGTAAAGGGAAAGAAGTGTGCATAAGAAATATGTAAAGGGAAAGAAGTGTGCATAAGAAATATGTAAAGGGAAAGAAGTGTGCATAAGAAATATGTAAAGGGAAAGAAGTTTGCATAATAAATATGTAAAGGGAAAGAAGTGTGCATAAGAAATATGTAAAGGGAAAGAAGTGTGCATAAGAAATATGTAAAGGGAAAGAAGTGTGCATAAGAAATATGTAAAGGGAAAGAAGTGTGCATAAGAAATATGTAAAGGGAAAGAAGTGTGCATAAGAAATATATGTAAAGGGAAAGAAGTTTGCATAAGAAGTATGTAAAGGGAAAGAAGTGTGCATAAGAAATATGTAAAGGGAAAGAAGTGTGCATAAGAAATATGTAAAGGGAAAGAAGTGTGCATAAGAAATATGTAAAGGGAAAGAAGTGTGCATAAGAAATATGTAAAGGGAAAGAAGTGTGCATAAGAAATATGTAAAGGGAAAGAAGTGTGCATAAGAAATATGTAAAGGGAAAGAAGTGTGCATAAGAAATATGTAAAGGGAAAGAAGTGTGCATAAGAAATATGTAAAGGGAAAGAAGTGTGCATAAGAAATATGTAAAGGGAAAGAAGTGTGCATAAGAAATATGTAAAGGGAAAGAAGTGTGCATAAGAAATATGTAAAGGGACAGAAGTGTGCATAAGAAATATGTAAAGGGAAAGAAGTGTGCATAAGAAATAAACACATGATGTGGGAACAAGCCCTCGAGTTAAATATGTAAAGGGAAAGAAGTGTGCATAAGAAATATGTAAAGGGAAAGAAGTGTGCATAAGAAATATGTAAAGGGAAAGAAGTGTGCATAAGAAATATGTAAAGGGAAAGAAGTGTGCATAAGAAATATGTAAAGGGAAAGAAGTGTGCATAAGAAATATGTAAAGGGAAAGAAGTGTGCATAAGAAATATGTAAAGGGAAAGAAGTGTGCATAAGAAATATGTAAAGGGAAAGAAGTGTGCATAAGAAATAATAAAGGGAAAGAAGTGTGCATAAGAAATATGTAAAGGGAAAGAAGTGTGCATAAGAAATATGTAAAGGGAAAGAAGTGTGCATAAGAAATAAACACATGAATTGGGAACAAGCCCTCGAGTTAAATATGTAAAGGGAAAGAAGTGTGCATAAGAAATATATAAAGGGAAAGAAGTGTGCATAAGAAATATGTAAAGGAAAAGAAGTGTGCATAAGAAATAAACACATGATGTGGGAACAAGCCCTCGAGTTAACTATGTAAAGGGGAAGAAGTGTGCATACGAAATAAACACATGATGTGGGAACGAGCCCTCGAGTTAAATATGTAAAGGGAAAGAAGTGTGCATAAGAAATATGGAAAGGGAAAGAAGTGTGCATAAGAAATATGTAAAGGGAAAGAAGTGTGCATAAGAAATATGTAAAGGGAAAGAAGTGTGCATAAGAAATATGTAAAGGGAAAGAAGTGTGCATAAGAAATATGTAAAGGGAAAGAAGTGTGCATAAGGAATATGTAAAGGGAAAGAAGTGTGCATAAGAAATATGTAAAGGGAAATAAGTGTGCATAAGAAATATGTAAAGGGAAAGAAGTGTGCATAAGAAATATGTAAAGGGAAAGAAGTGTGCATAAGAAATATGTAAAGGGAAAGAAGTGTGCATAAGAAATATGTAAAGGGAAAGAAGTGTGCATAAGAAATATGTAAAGGGAAAGAAGTGTGCATAAAAATTATGTAGAGGGAAAGAAGTGTGCATAAGAAATATGTAAAGGGAAAGAAGTGTGCATAAGAAATATGTAAAGGGAAAGAAGTGTGCATAATAAATATGTAAAGGGAAAGAAGTGTGCATAAGAAATATGTAAAGGGAAAGAAGTGTGCATAATAAATATGTAAAGGGAAAGAAGTGTGCATAAGAAATATGTAAAGGGAAAGAAGTGTGCATAAGAAATATGTAAAGGGAAAGAAGTGTGCATAAGAAATATGTAAAGGGAAAGAAGTGTGCATAAGAAATATGTAAAGGGAAAGAAGTGTGCATAAGAAATATGTAAAGGGAAAGAAGTGTGCATAAGAAATATGTAAAGGGAAAGAAGTGTGCATAAAAATTATGTAGAGGGAAAGAAGTGTGCATAAGAAATATGTAAAGGGAAAGAAGTGTGCATAAGAAATATGTAAAGGGAAAGAAGTGTGCATAATAAATATGTAAAGGGAAAGAAGTGTGCATAAGAAATATGTAAAGGGAAAGAAGTGTGCATAAGAAATATGTAAAGGGAAAGAAGTGTGCATAAGAAATATGTAAAGGGAAAGAAGTGTGCATAAGAAATATGTAAAGGGAAAGAAGTTTGCATAATAAATATGTAAAGGGAAAGAAGTGTGCATAAGAAATATGTAAAGGGAAAGAAGTGTGCATAAGAAATATGTAAAGGGAAAGAAGTGTGCATAAGAAATATGTAAAGGGAAAGAAGTGTGCATAAGAAATATGTAAAGGGAAAGAAGTGTGCATAAGAAATATATGTAAAGGGAAAGAAGTTTGCATAAGAAGTATGTAAAGGGAAAGAAGTGTGCATAAGAAATATGTAAAGGGAAAGAAGTGTGCATAAGAAATATGTAAAGGGAAAGAAGTGTGCATAAGAAATATGTAAAGGGAAAGAAGTGTGCATAAGAAATATGTAAAGGGAAAGAAGTGTGCATAAGAAATATGTAAAGGGAAAGAAGTGTGCATAAGAAATATGTAAAGGGAAAGAAGTGTGCATAAGAAATATGTAAAGGGAAAGAAGTGTGCATAAGAAATATGTAAAGGGAAAGAAGTGTGCATAAGAAATATGTAAAGGGAAAGAAGTGTGCATAAGAAATATGTAAAGGGAAAGAAGTGTGCATAAGAAATATGTAAAGGGACAGAAGTGTGCATAAGAAATATGTAAAGGGAAAGAAGTGTGCATAAGAAATAAACACATGATGTGGGAACAAGCCCTCGAGTTAAATATGTAAAGGGAAAGAAGTGTGCATAAGAAATATGTAAAGGGAAAGAAGTGTGCATAAGAAATATGTAAAGGGAAAGAAGTGTGCATAAGAAATATGTAAAGGGAAAGAAGTGTGCATAAGAAATATGTAAAGGGAAAGAAGTGTGCATAAGAAATATGTAAAGGGAAAGAAGTGTGCATAAGAAATATGTAAAGGGAAAGAAGTGTGCATAAGAAATATGTAAAGGGAAAGAAGTGTGCATAAGAAATAATAAAGGGAAAGAAGTGTGCATAAGAAATATGTAAAGGGAAAGAAGTGTGCATAAGAAATATGTAAAGGGAAAGAAGTGTGCATAAGAAATAAACACATGAATTGGGAACAAGCCCTCGAGTTAAATATGTAAAGGGAAAGAAGTGTGCATAAGAAATATATAAAGGGAAAGAAGTGTGCATAAGAAATATGTAAAGGAAAAGAAGTGTGCATAAGAAATAAACACATGATGTGGGAACAAGCCCTCGAGTTAACTATGTAAAGGGGAAGAAGTGTGCATACGAAATAAACACATGATGTGGGAACGAGCCCTCGAGTTAAATATGTAAAGGGAAAGAAGTGTGCATAAGAAATATGTAAAGGGAAAGAAGTGTGCATAAGAAATATGTAAAGGGAAAGAAGTGTGCATAAGAAATATGTAAAGGGAAAGAAGTGTGCATAAGAAATATGTAAAGGGAAAGAAGTGTGCATAAGAAATATGTAAAGGGAAAGAAGTGTGCATAAGGAATATGTAAAGGGAAAGAAGTGTGCATAAGAAATATGTAAAGGGAAATAAGTGTGCATAAGAAATATGTAAAGGGAAAGAAGTGTGCATAAGAAATATGTAAAGGGAAAGAAGTGTGCATAAGAAATATGTAAAGGGAAAGAAGTGTGCATAAGAAATATGTAAAGGGAAAGAAGTGTGCATAAGAAATATGTAAAGGGAAAGAAGTGTGCATAAAAATTATGTAGAGGGAAAGAAGTGTGCATAAGAAATATGTAAAGGGAAAGAAGTGTGCATAAGAAATATGTAAAGGGAAAGAAGTGTGCATAATAAATATGTAAAGGGAAAGAAGTGTGCATAAGAAATATGTAAAGGGAAAGAAGTGTGCATAATAAATATGTAAAGGGAAAGAAGTGTGCATAAGAAATATGTAAAGGGAAAGAAGTGTGCATAAGAAATATGTAAAGGGAAAGAAGTTTGCATAATAAATATGTAAAGGGAAAGAAGTGTGCATAAGAAATATGTAAAGGGAAAGAAGTGTGCATAAGAAATATGTAAAGGGAAAGAAGTGTGCATAAGAAATATGTAAAGGGAAAGAAGTGTGCATAAGAAATATGTAAAGGGAAAGAAGTGTGCATAAGAAATATATGTAAAGGGAAAGAAGTGTGCATAAGAAATATGTAAAGGGAAAGAAGTGTGCATACGAAATATGTAGAGGGGAAAGAAGTGTGCATAAGAAATATGTAAAGGGAAAGAAGTGTGCATACGAAATATGTAAAGGGAAAGAAGTGTGCATAAGAAATATGTAAAGGGAAAGAAGTGTGCATACGAAATATGTAAAGGGAAAGAAGTGTGCATAAGAAATATGTAAAGGGAAAGAAGTGTGCATAAGAAATATGTATAGGGAAAGAAGTGTGCATAAGAAATATGTAAAGGGAAAGAAGTGTGCATAAGAAATATGTAAAGGGAAAGAAGTGTGCATAATAAATATGTAAAGGGAAAGAAGTGTGCATAATAAATATGTAAAGGGAAAGAAGTGTGCATAAGAAATATGTAAAGGGAAAGAAGTGTGCATAAGAAATATGTAAAGGGAAAGAAGTGTGCATAAGAAATATGTAAAGGGAAAGAAGTGTGCATAAGAAATATGTAAAGGGAAAGAAGTGTGCATAATAAATAAACACATGATGTGGGAACAAGCCCTCGAGTTAAATATGTAAAGGGAAAGAAGTGTGCATAAGAAATATGTAAAAGGAAAGAAGTGTGCATAATAAATAAACACATGATGTGGGAACAAGCCCCCGAGTTAAATATGTAAAGGGAAAGAAGTGTGCATAAGAAATAAACACATGACGTGGGAACAAGCCCTCGAGTTAAATATGTAAAGGGAAAGAAGTGTGCATAAGAAATATGTAAAGGGAAAGAAGTGTGCATAAGAAATATGTAAAGGGAAAGAAGTGTGCATAAGAAATATGTAAAGGGAAAGAAGTGTGCATAAGAAATATGTAAAGGGAAAGAAGTGTGCATAAGAAATATGTAAAGGGAAAGAAGTGTGCATAAGAAATATGTAAAGGGAAAGAAGTGTGCATAAGAAATATGTAAAGGGAAAGAAGTGTGCATAAGAAATATGTAAAGGGAAAGAAGTGTGCATAAGAAATATGTAAAGGGAAAGAAGTGTGCATAAGAAATATGTAAAGGGAAAGAAGTGTGCATAAGAAATATGTAAAGGGAAAGAAGTGTGCATAAGAAATATGTAAAGGGAAAGAAGTGTGCATAAGAAATATGTAAAGGGAAAGAAGTGTGCATAAGAAATATGTAAAGGGAAAGAAGTGTGCATAAGAAATATGTAAAGGGAAAGAAGTGTGCATAAGAAATATGTAAAGGGAAAGAAGTGTGCATAAGAAATATGTAAAGGGAAAGAAGTGTGCATAAGAAATATGTAAAGGGAAAGAAGTGTGCATAATAAATATGTAAAGGGAAAGAAGTGTGCATAAGAAATATGTAAAGGGAAAGAAGTGTGCATAAGAAATATGTAAAGGGAAAGAAGTGTGCATAAGAAATATGTAAAGGGAAAGAAGTGTGCATAAGAAATATGTAAAGGGAAAGAAGTGTGCATAAGAAATATGTAAAGGGAAAGAAGTGTGCATAAGAAATATGTAAAGGGAAAGAAGTGTGCATACGAAATATGTAAAGGGAAAGAAGTGTGCATAAGAAATATGTAAAGGGAAAGAAGTGTGCATAAGAAATATGTAAAGGGAAAGAAGTGTGCATAAGAAATATGTAAAGGGAAAGAAGTGTGCATAAGAAATATGTAAAGGGAAAGAAGTGTGCATAAGAAATATGTAAAGGGAAAGAAGTGTGCATAAGAAATATGTAAAGGGAAAGAAGTGTGCATAAGAAGTATGTAAAGGGAAAGAAGTGTGCATAAGAAGTATGTAAAGGGAAAGAAGTGTGCATAAGAAATATGTAAAGGGAAAGAAGTGTGCATAAGAAATATGTAAAGGGAAAGAAGTGTGCATAAGAAATATGTAAAGGGAAAGAAGTGTGCATAAGAAATATGTAAAGGGAAAGAAGTGTGCATAAGAAATATGTAAAGGGAAAGAAGTGTGCATAAGAAATATGTAAAGGGAAAGAAGTGTGCATAAGAAATATGTAAAGGGAAAGAAGTGTGCATAAGAAATATGTAAAGGGAAAGAAGTGTGCATAAGAAATATGTAAAGGGAAAGAAGTGTGCATAAGAAATATGTAAAGGGAAAGAAGTGTGCATAAGAAATATGTAAAGGGACAGAAGTGTGCATAAGAAATAAACACATGATGTGGGAACAAGCCCTCGAGTTAAATATGTAAAGGGAAAGAAGTGTGCATAAGAAATATGTAAAGGGAAAGAAGTGTGCATAAGAAATATGTAAAGGGAAAGAAGTGTGCATAAGAAATAAACACATGATGTGGGAACAAGCCCTCGAGTTAACTATGTAAAGGGGAAGAAGTGTGCATACGAAATAAACACATGATGTGGGAACGAGCCCTCGAGTTAAATATGTAAAGGGAAAGAAGTGTGCATAAGAAATATGTAAAGGGAAAGAAGTGTGCATAAGAAATATGTAAAGGGAAAGAAGTGTGCATAAGAAATATGTAAAGGGAAAGAAGTGTGCATAAGAAATATGTAAAGGGAAAGAAGTGTGCATAAGAAATATGTAAAGGGAAAGAAGTGTGCATAAGGAATATGTAAAGGGAAAGAAGTGTGCATAAGAAATATGTAAAGGGAAATAAGTGTGCATAAGAAATATGTAAAGGGAAAGAAGTGTGCATAAGAAATATGTAAAGGGAAAGAAGTGTGCATAAGAAATATGTAAAGGGAAAGAAGTGTGCATAAGAAATATGTAAAGGGAAAGAAGTGTGCATAAGAAATATGTAAAGGGAAAGAAGTGTGCATAAGAAATATGTAAAGGGAAAGAAGTGTGCATAATAAATATGTAAAGGGAAAGAAGTGTGCATAAGAAATATGTAAAGGGAAAGAAGTGTGCATAAGAAATATGTAAAGGGAAAGAAGTGTGCATAAGAAATATGTAAAGGGAAAGAAGTGTGCATAAGAAATATGTAAAGGGAAAGAAGTGTGCATCAGAAATATGTAAAGGGAAAGAAGTGTGCATAAGAAATATGTAAAGGGAAAGAAGTGTGCATACGAAATATGTAAAGGGAAAGAAGTGTGCATAAGAAATATGTAAAGGGAAAGAAGTGTGCATAAGAAATATGTAAAGGGAAAGAAGTGTGCATAAGAAATATGTAAAGGGAAAGAAGTGTGCATAAGAAATATGTAAAGGGAAAGAAGTGTGCATAAGAAATATGTGAAGGGAAAGAAGTGTGCATAAGAAATATGTAAAGGGAAAGAAGTGTACATAAGAAATATGTAAAGGGAAAGAAGTGTGCATAAGAAGTATGTAAAGGGAAAGAAGTGTGCATAAGAAATATGTAAAGGGAAATAAGTGTGCATAAGAAATATGTAAAGGGAAAGAAGTGTGCATAAGAAATATGTAAAGGGAAAGAAGTGTGCATAAGAAATATGTAAAGGAAAAGAAGTGTGCATAAGAAATATGTAAAGGGAAAGAAGTGTGCATAAGAAATATGTAAAGGGAAAGAAGTGTGCATAAGAAATATGTAAAGGGAAAGAAGTGTGCATAAGAAATATGTAAAGGGAAAGAAGTGTGCATAAGAAATATGTAAAGGGAAAGAAGTGTGCATAAGAAATATGTAAAGGGACAGAAGTGTGCATAAGAAATATGTAAAGGGAAAGAAGTGTGCATAAGAAATATGTAAAGGGAAAGAAGTGTGCATAAGAAATATGTAAAGGGAAAGAAGTGTGCATAATAAATAAACACATGATGTGGGAACAAGCCCTCGAGTTAAATATGTAAAGGGAAAGAAGTGTGCATAAGAAATATGTAAAGGGAAAGAAGTGTGCATAATAAATAAACACATGATGTGGGAACAAGCCCCCGAGTTAAATATGTAAAGGGAAAGAAGTGTGCATAAGAAATAAACACATGATGTGGGAACAAGCCCTCGAGTTAAATATGTAAAGGGAAAGAAGTGTGCATAAGAAATATGTAAAGGGAAAGAAGTGTGCATAAGAAATATGTAAAGGGAAAGAAGTGTGCATAAGAAATATGTTAAGGGAAAGAAGTGTGCATAAGAAATAAACACCTGATGTCGGAACAAGCCCTCGAGTTAAATATGTAAAGGGAAAGAAGTGTGCATAAGAAATAAACACCTGATGTCGGAACAAGCCCTCGAGTTAAATATGTAAAGGGAAAGAAGTGTGCATAAGAAATAAACACCTGATGTCGGAACAAGCCCTCGAGTTTAATTTGTAAAGGGAAAGAAGTGTCCTGATGTCGGAACAAGCCCTCGAGTTAAATATGTTAAGGGAAAGAAGTGTGCATTAGACATTTTCAGTCTTACAGTCAAAAATGATGTCAAAATTGATGTCAAAAATGATGTCAAAAATGATGTCAAAAATGATGTCAAGAATGATGTCAAAAATGATGTCAAAAATGATGTCAAAAATGATGTCAAAAATGATGTCAAAAAAGATAATTTCAGGACAGAAATAGACACCTGATGTCGGAACAAGCCCTCGAGTTAAATATGTTAAGGGAAAGAAGTGTGCATTATAAATGTTCAGTCTTACAGTCAAAAATGATGTCAAAAATGATGTCAAAAATGATGTCAAAAATGATGTCAAAACTGATAATTTCAGGACAGAAATAAACACCTGATGTCGGAACAAGCCCTCGAGTTAAATATGTAAAGGGAAAGAAGTGTGCATAAGAAATAAACACCTGATGTCGGAACAAGCGCTCGAGTTAAATTTGTAAAGGGAAAGAAGTGTCCTGATGTCGGAACAAGCCCTCGAGTTGAATATGTTAAGGGAAAGAAGTGTGCATTTTAAATTTTCAGTCTTACAGTCAAAAATGATGTCAAAAATGATGTCAAAAATGATGTCAAAAATGATGTCAAAAATGATGTCAACAATTATGCCAAAAATTATGTCAAAAATTATGTCAAAAATGATAATTTCAGGACAGAAATAGACACCTGATGTCGGAACAAGCCCTCGAGTTAAATATGTAAAGGGAAAGAAGTGTGCATAAGAAATAAACACCTGATGTCGGAACAAGCCCTAGAGTTAAATATGTAAAGGGAAAGAAGTGTGCATCAGAAATAAACACCTGATGTCGGAACAAGCCCTCGAGTTAAATATGTAAAGGGAAAGAAGAGTGCATAAGAAATAAACACATGATGTCGGAACAAGCCCTCGAGTTAAATTTGTAAATGGAAAGAAGTGTCCTGATGTCGGAACAAGCCCTCGAGTTAAATATGTTAAGGGAAAGAAGTGTGCATTATAAATGTTCAGTCTTACAGTCAAAAATGATGTCAAAAATGATGTCAAAAATGATGTCAAAAATGATAATTTCAGGGCAGAAATAAACACCTGATGTCGGAACAAGCCCTCGAGTTAAATATGTAAAGGGAAAGAAGTGTGCATAAGAAATAAACACCTGATGTCGGAACAAGCCCTCGAGTTAAATATGTAAAGGGAAAGAAGTGTGCATAAGAAATAAACACCTGAGGTCGGAACAAGCCCTCGAGTTAAATATGTAAAGGGAAAGAAATGTGCATAAGAAATAAACACCTGATGACAGAACAAGCCCTCGAGTTAAATATGTTAAGGGAAAGAAGTGTGCATAAGAAATAAACACCTGAGGTCGGAACAAGCCCTCGAGTTAAATATGTAAAGGGAAAGAAGTGTGCATAAGAAATAAACACCTGATGACGGAACAAGCCCTCGAGTTAAATATGTTAAGGGAAAGAAGTGTGCATAAGAAATAAACACCTGATGTCGGAACAAGCCCTCGAGTTAAATATGTAAAGGGAAAGAAGTGTGCATAAGAAATAAACACCTGATGTCGGAACAAGCCCTCGGGTTTAATTTGTAAAGGGAAAGAAGTGTCCTGATGTCGGAACAAGCCCTCGAGTTAAATATGTTAAGGGAAAGAAGTGTGCATTTTTAATTTACAGTCAAAAATGATGTAAAAAATGATGTAAAAAATGATGTCAAAAATGATGTCAAAAATGCTGTCAAAAATGAGGTCAAAAATGATGTCAAAAATGATGTCAAAAATGATGTCAAAAATGATACTTTCAGGACAGAAATAGACACCTGATGTCGGAACAAGCCCTCGAGTTAAATATGTTAAGGGAAAGAAGTGTGCATTATAAATTTTCAGTCTTACATTCAAAAATGATGTCAAAAATGATGTCAAAAATGATGTCAAAAATGATGTCAAAAATGATGTCAAAAATGATAATTTCAGGACAGAAATAGACACCTGATGTCGGAACAAGCCCTCGACTTAATTATGTTAAGGGAAAGAAGTGTGCATTAGTCATTTTCAGTCTTACAGTCAAAAATGATGTCAAAAATGATGTCAAAAATGATTTCAAAAATGTTAATTTCAGGACAGAAATAAACACCTGATGTCGGAACAAGCCCTCGAGTTAAATATGTAAAGGGAAAGAAGTGTGCATCAGAAATAAACACCTGATGTCGGAACAAGCCCTCGAGTTAAATATGTAAAGGGAAAGAAGTGTGCATAAGAAATAAACACCTGATGTCGGAACAAGCCCTCGAGTTAAATATGTAAAGGGAAAGAAGTGTGCATAAGAAATAAACACCTGATGTCGGAACAAGCCCTCGAGTTAAATATTTAAAGGGAAAGAAGAGTGCATAAGAAATAAACACATGATGTCGGAACAAGCCCTCGAGTTAAATTTGTAAATGGAAAGAAGTGTCCTGATGTCGGAACAAGCCCTCGAGTTAAATATGTTAAGGGAAAGAAGTGTGCATTATAAATGTTCAGTCTTACAGTCAAAAATGATGTCAAAAATGATGTCAAAAATGATGTCAAAAATGCTAATTTCCGGACAGAAATAAACACCTGATGTCGGAACAAGCCCTCGAGTTAAATATGTGAAGGGAAAGAAGTGTGCATAAGAAATAAACACCTGATGTCGGAACAAGCCCTCGAGTTAAATATGTAAAGGGAAAGAAGTGTGCATAAGAAATAAACACCTGAGGTCGGAACAAGCCCTCGAGTTAAATATGTAAAGGGAAAGAAATGTGCATTATAAATGTTCAGTCAAAAATGATGTCAAAAATGATGTCAAAAATGATGTCAAAAATGATTTCAAAAATGTTAATTTCAGGACAGAAATAAACACCTGATGTCGGAACAAGCCCTCGAGTTAAATATGTAAAGGGAAAGAAGTGTGCATAAGAAATAAACACCTGATGTCGGAACAAGCCCTCGAGTTAAATATGTAAAGGGAAAGAAGTGTGCATAAGAAATAAACACCTGATGTCAGAACAAGCCCTCGAGTTAAATATGTAAAGGGAAAGAAGTGTGCATAAGAAATAAACACCTGATGTCGGAACAAGCGCTCGAGTTAAATTTGTAAAGGGAAAGAAGTGTCCTGATGTCGGAACAAGCCCTCGAGTTAAATATGTTAAGGGAAAGAAGTGTGCATTTTTAATTTTCAGTCTTACAGTCAAAAATGATGTCAAAAATGATGTCAAAAATGATGTCAAAAATGATGTCAACAATTATGCCAAAAATTATGTCAAAAATTTTGTCAAAAATGATAATTTCAGGACAGAAATAGACACCTGATGTCGGAACAAGCCCTCGAGTTAAATATGTAAAGGAAAAGAAGTGTGCATAAGAAATAAACACCTGATGTCGGAACAAGCCCTAGAGTTAAATATGTAAAGGGAAAGAAGGGTGCATAAGAAATAAACACCTGATGTCGGAACAAGCCCTCGAGTTAAATATTTAAAGGGAAAGAAGAGTGCATAAGAAATAAACACATGATGTCGGAACAAGCCCTCGAGTTAAATTTGTAAATGGAAAGAAGTGTCCTGATGTCGGAACAAGCCCTCGAGTTAAATATGTTAAGGGAAAGAAGTGTGCATTATAAATGTTCAGTCTTACAGTCAAAAATGATGTCAAAAATGATGTCAAAAATGATGTCAAAAATGTTAATTTCCGGACAGAAATAAACACCTGATGTCGGAACAAGCCCTCGAGTTAAATATGTAAAGGGAAAGAAATGTGCATAAGAAATAAACACCTGATGACGGAACAAGCCCTCGAGTTAAATATGTTGAGGGAAAGAAGTGTGCATAAGAAATAAACACCTGAGGTCGGAACAAGCCCTCGAGTTAAATATGTAAAGGGAAAGAAGTGTGCATAATAAATAAACACCTGATGACGGAACAAGCCCTCGAGTTAAATATGTTAAGGGAAAGAAGTGTGCATACGAAATAAACACCTGATGTCGGAACAAGCCCTCGAGTTAAATATGTAAAGGGAAAGAAGTGTGCATAAGAAATAAACACCTGATGTCGGAACAAGCCCTCGAGTTAAATATGTAAAGGGAAAGAAGTGTGCATAAGAAATAAACACCTGATGTCGGAACAAGCCCTCGAGTTTAATTTGTAGAGGGAAAGAAGTGTCCTGAGTGTCGAGTTAAATATGTTAAGGGAAAGAAGTGTGCATTTTTAATTTACAGTCAAAAATGATGTAAAAAATGATGTAAAAAATGATGTAAAAAATGATGTAAAAATGATGTCAAAAATGAGGTCAAAAATGATGTCAAAAATGATGTCAAAAATGATGTCAAAAATGATGTCAAAACTGATAATTTCAGGACAGAAATAAACACCTGATGTCGGAAAAAGCCCTCGAGTTAAATATGTAAAGGGAAAGAAGTGTGCATAAGAAATAAACACCTGATGTCAGAACAAGCGCTCGAGTTAAATTTGTAAAGGGAAAGAAGTGTCCTGATGTCGGAACAAGCCCTCGAGTTAAATATGTTAAGGGAAAGAAGTGTGCATTTTAAATTTTCAGTCTTACAGTCAAAAATGATGTCAAAAATGATGTCAAAAATGAAGTCAAAAATGATGTCAAAAATGATGTCAAAAATTATGCCAACAATTATGTCAAAAATTATGTCAAAAATGATAATTTCAGGACAGAAATAGACACCTGATGTCGGAACAAGCCCTCGAGTTAAATATGTAAAGGGAAAGAAGTGTGCATTAGAAATTTTCAGTCTTACAGTCAAAAATGATGTCAAAAAAGATGTCAAAAATGATAATTTCAGGACAGAAATAGTGACCTGATGTCGGAACAAGCCCTCGAGTTAAATATGTTAAGGGAAAGAAGTGTGCTTTATAAATTTTCAGTCTTACATTCAAAAATGATGTCAAAAATGATGTCAAAAATGATGTCAAAAATGATGTCAAAAATGATAATTTCAGGACAGAAATAGACACCTGATGTCGGAACAAGCCCTCGAGTTAAATATGTTAAGGGAAAGAAGTGTGCATTATAAATGTTCAGTCTTACAGTCAAAAATGATGTCAAAAATGATGTCAAAAATTATGTCAAAAATGATGTCAAAAATGATGTCAAAAATGATGTCAAAAATGATGTCAAAAATGATAATTTCAGGACAGAAATAAACACCTGATGTCGGAAGAAGCCCTCGAGTTAAATATGTAAAGGGAAAGAAGTGTGCATAAGAAATAAACACCTGATGTCGGAACAAGCCCTCGAGTTAAATATGTAAAAGGAACGAAGTGTGCATCAGAAATAAACACCTGAGGTCGGAACAAGCCCTCGAGTTAAATATGTAAAGGGAAAGAAGTGTGCATACGAAATAAACACCTGATGTCGGAACAAGCCGTCGAGTTAAATATGTAAAGGGAAAGAAGTGTGCATAAGAAATAAACACCTGATGTCTGAACAAGACCTCGAGTTAAATATGTAAAGGGAAAGAAGTCTGCATACGAAATAAACACCTGATGTCGGAACAAGCCCTCGAGTTAAATACGTTAAGGGAAAGAAGTGTGCATAAGAAATAAACACCTGATGTCGGAACAAGCCCTCGAGTTAAATTTGTAAATGGAAAGAAGTGTCCTGATGTCGGAACAAGCCCTCGAGTTAAATATGTTAAGGGAAAGAAGTGTGCATTATAAATGTTCAGTCTTACAGTCAAAAATGATGTCAAAAATGATGTAAAAAATGATGTCAAAAATGATAATTTCAGGACAGAAATAAACACCTGATGTCGGAACAAGCCCTCGAGTTAAATATGTAAAGGGAAAGAAGTGTGCATAAGAAATAAACACCTGATGTCGGAACAAGCCCTCGAGTTAAATATGTAAAGGGAAAGAAGTGTGCATAAGAAATAAACACCTGAGGTCGGAACAAGCCCTCGAGTTAAATATGTAAAGGGAAAGAAATGTGCATGAGAAATAAACACCTGATGACGGAACAAGCCCTCGAGTTAAATATGTTAAGGGAAATAAGTGTGCTTTATAAATTTTCAGTCTTACATTCAAAAATGATGTCAAAAATGATGTCAAAAATGATGTCAAAAATGATGTCAAAAATGATGTCAAAAATGATGTCAAAAATGATGTCAAAAATGATGTCAAAAATGATAATTTCAGGACAGAAATAGACACCTGATGTCGGAACAAGCCCTCGAGTTAAATATGTTAAGGGAAAGAAGTGTGCATTATACATTTTCAGTCTTACAGTCGAAAATGATGTCAAAATGATGTCAAAAATGATGTCAAAAATATTGTCAAAAATGATGTCAAAAATGATGTCAAAAATGATGTCAAAAACGATGTCAAAAATGATGTCAAATATGATGTCAAAAATGATATCAAAAATGATGTCAAAAATGATGTCAAAAATGATGTCAAAAATGATGTCAAAAATGATAATTTCAGGACAGAAATAGACACCTGATGTCGGAACAAGCCCTCGAGTTAAATATGTTAAGGGAAAGAAGTGTGCATTATACATTTTCAGTCTTACAGTCGAAAATGATGTCAAAATGATGTCAAAAATGATGTCAAAAATATTGTCAAAAATGATGTCAAAAATGATGTCAAAAAT
This sequence comes from Crossaster papposus, assembly GCA_037893245.1. NCBI lineage: Eukaryota > Metazoa > Echinodermata > Asteroidea > Velatida > Solasteridae > Crossaster > Crossaster papposus. The sequence goes on along the minus strand of JBAIAA010001656.1, from coordinate 3,105 downwards.
GATGTCAAAAACGATGTCAAAAATGATGTCAAATATGATGTCAAAAATGATGTCAAAAATGATGTCAAAAATGATGTCAAAAATGATGTCAAAAATGATGTCAAAAATGATAATTTCAGGACAGAAATAGACACCTGATGTCGGAACAAGCCCTCGAGTTAAATATGTTAAGGGAAAGAAGTGTGCATTATAAATGTTCAGTCTTACAGTCAAAAATGATGTCAAAAATGATGTCAAAAATGATGTCAAAAATGATGTCAAAAATGATGTCAAAAATGATGTCAAAAATGATGTCAAAAATGATAATTTAAGGACAGAAATAAACACCTGATGTCGGAAGAAGCCCTCGAGTTAAATATGTAAAGGGAAAGAAGTGTGCATAAGAAATAAACACCTGATGTCGGAACAAGCCCTCGAGTTAAATATGTAAAGGGAAAGAAGTGTGCATAAGAAATAAACACCTGATGTCTGAACAAGACCTCGATTTAAATATGTAAAGGGAAAGAAGTCTGCATAAGAAATAAACACCTGATGTCGGAACAAGCCCTCGAGTTAAATACATTAAGGGAAAGAAGTGTGCATAAGAAATAAACACCTGATGTCGGAACAAGCCCTCGAGTTAAATATGTAAAGGGAACAAAGAGTGCATAAGAAATAAACACCTGATGTCGGAACAAGCCCTCGAGTTAAATTTGTAAATGGAAAGAAGTGTCCTGATGTCGGAACAAGCCCTCGAGTTAAATATGTTAAGGGAAAGAAGGGTGCATTATAAATGTTCAGTCTTACAGTCAAAAATGATGTCAAAAATGATGTCAAAAATGATAATTTTAGGACAGAAATAGACACCTGATGTCGGAACAAGCCCTCGAGTTAAATATGTTAAGGGAAAGAAGTGTGCATTATAAATGTTCAGTCTTACAGTCAAAAATGATGTCAAAAATGATGTCAAAAATGATGTCAAAAATGATGTCAAAAATGATAATTTCAGGACAGAAATAAACACCTGATGTCGGAAGAAGCCCTCGAGTTAAATATGTAAAGGGAAAGAAGTGTGCTTAAGAAATAAACACCTGATGTCGGAACAAGCCCTCGAGTTAAATATGTAAAGGGAAAGAAGTGTGCATAAGAAATAAACACCTGATGTCTGAACAAGACCTCGAGTTAAATATGTAAAGGGAAATAAGTCTGCATAAGAAATAAACACCTGATGTCGGAACAAGCCCTCGAGTTAAATACATTAAGGGAAAGAAGTGTGCATAAGAAATAAACACCTGAGGTCGGAACAAGCCCTCGAGTTAAATATGTAAAGGGAAAGAAGTGTGCATAAGAAATAAACACCTGATGTCGGAACAAGCCGTCGAGTTAAATATGTAAAGGGAAAGAAGTGTGCATAAGAAATAAACACCTGATGTCTGAACAAGACCTCGAGTTAAATATGTAAGGGAAAGAAGTCTGCATACGAAATAAACACCTGATGTCGGAACAAGCCCTCGAGTTAAATACGTTAAGGGAAAGAAGTGTGCATAAGAAATAAACACCTGATGTCGGAACAAGCCCTCGAGTTAAATTTGTAAATGGAAAGAAGTGTCCTGATGTCGGAACAAGCCCTCGAGTTAAATATGTTAAGGGAAAGAAGTGTGCATTATAAATGTTCAGTCTTACAGTCAAAAATGATGTCAAAAATGATGTCAAAAATGATGTCAAAAATGATAATTTCAGGACAGAAATAAACACCTGATGTCGGAACAAGCCCTCGAGTTAAATATGTAAAGGGAAAGAAGTGTGCATAAGAAATAAACACCTGATGTCGGAACAAGCCCTCGAGTTAAATATGTAAAGGGAAAGAAGTGTGCATAAGAAATAAACACCTGAGGTCGGAACAAGCCCTCGAGTTAAATATGTAAAGGGAAAGAAATGTGCATGAGAAATAAACACCTGATGACGGAACAAGCCCTCGAGTTAAATATGTTAAGGGAAAAAAGTGTGCTTTATAAATTTTCAGTCTTATATTCAAAAATGATGTCAAAAATGATGTCAAAAATGATGTCAAAAATGATGTCAAAAATGATGTCAAAAATGATGTCAAAAATGATGTCAAAAATGATAATTTCAGGACAGAAATAGACACCTGATGTCGGAACAAGCCCTCGAGTTAAATATGTTAAGGGAAAGAAGTGTGCATTATACATTTTCAGTCTTACAGTCGAAAATGATGTCAAAATGATGTCAAAAATGATGTCAAAAACATTGTCAAAAATGATGTCAAAAATGATGTCAAAAATGATGTCAAAAACGATGTCAAAAATGATGTCAAATATGATGTCAAAAATGATGTCAAAAATGATGTCAAAAATGATGTCAAAAATGATGTCAAAAATGATGTCAAAAATGATAATTTCAGGAAAGAAATAGACACCTGATGTCGGAACAAGCCCTCGAGTTAAATATGTTAAGGGAAAGAAGTGTGCATTATAAATGTTCAGTCTTACAGTCAAAAATGATGTCAAAAATGATGTCAAAAATGATGTCAAAAATGATGTCAAAAATGATGTCAAAAATGATGTCAAAAATGATAATTTCAGGACAGAAATAAACACCTGATGTCGGAAGAAGCCCTCGAGTTAAATATGTAAAGGGAAAGAAGTGTGCATAAGAAATAAACACCTGATGTCGGAACAAGCCCTCGAGTTAAATATGTAAAGGGAAAGAAGTGTGCATAAGAAATAAACACCTGATGTCTGAACAAGACCTCGAGTTAAATACATTAAGGGAAAGAAGTGTGCATAAGAAATAAACACCTAATGTCGGAACAAGCCCTCGAGTTAAATATGTAAACGGAAAAAAGAGTGCATAAGAAATAATCACCTGATGTCGGAACAAGCCCTCGAGTTAAATTTGTAAATGGAAAGAAGTGTCCTGATGTCGGAACAAGCCCTCGAGTTAAATATGTTAAGGGAAAGAAGGGTGCATTATAAATGTTCAGTCTTACAGTCAAAAATGATGTCAAAAATGATGTCAAAAATGATAATTTTAGGACAGAAATAGACACCTGATGTCGGAACAAGCCCTCGAGTTAAATATGTTAAGGGAAAGAAGTGTGCATTA
>JBAIAA010001655.1:0-46141 GCA_037893245.1 Crossaster papposus | reverse complement strand
AACCAACACAAAAATTGAAAGAAAGAGCGCCGCCTGGTGACGCTCATGAGTAGAGTGGCCATATTTTTTTGACTGGAAATCAAAGATTAAGACTCCTAGAACAATTTTCTTTCAAATTTATAGGGGTTGACCGAATGAATTTTTTGTTATACTACTCTCCGCACAAACCACCCCTAAACTGGTGGCCCAGCTCTGGGCCCAGGTATCAATGTAGCCCCCCGCCTCTATGCGAAATAGACCCTGGTATTGGTCTTTTCTGTGAACGAAATCCCCCGAGTTGGAAGCCACGGGTCACCAATTCTTGATTTCCACAATTATTTCTACAATCAGTCCATTGTATAGGCCCCCAGGGACCTCTTATTCAAATTACCGGAGGGATCACAAAATATTAATGAGCTCGCGCGCAGTCATTTCCACTGATTTAGTCACATGCACCCTTTAATAGCACTTACTGGGGCCTTTGGTAAGAAAAATGGGACTCAAAACAAGACAATTTACCTAAAATACAGTAACCACTTCAACAAAATAAATGCGGTGGACTTGCTGTTCTAAAATGGCGCGTAAAATGGCGCCCTACAGTTTAGTGCGCCGCCATCTTTGATTCATATAGGTTCTACTACACTAAATACGGCGCTCATTGTAACCAACACAAAAATTGAAAGAAAGAGCGCCGCCTGGTGACGCTCATGAGTAGAGTGGCCATATTTTTTTGACTGGAAATCAAAGATTAAGACTCCTAGAACAATTTTCTTTTCAAATTTATAGGGGTTGACCGAATGAATTTTTTGTTATACTACTCTCCGCACAAACCACCCCTAAACTGGTGGCCCAGCTCTGGGCCCAGGTATCAATGTAGCCCCCCGCCTCTATGCGAAATAGACCCTGGTATTGGTCTTTTCTGTGAACGAAATCCCCCGAGTTGGAAGCCACGGGTCACCAATTCTTGATTTCCACAATTATTTCTACAATCAGTCCAATGTATAGGCCCCAGGGACCTCTTATTCAAAATTACCGGAGGGATCACAAAATATTAATGAGCTCGCGCGCAGTCATTTCCACTGATTTAGTCACATGCACCCTTTAATAGCACTTACTGGGGCCTTTGGTAAGAAAAATGGGACTCAAAACAATGACAATTTACCTAAAATACAGTAACCACTTCAACAAAATAAATGCGGTGGACTTGCTGTTCTAAAATGGCGCGTAAAATGGCGCCCTACAGTTTAGTGCGCCGCCATCTTTGATTCATATAGGTTCTACTACACTAAATACGGCGCTCATTGTAACCAACACAAAAATTGAAAGAAAGAGCGCCGCCTGGTGACGCTCATGAGTAGAGTGGCCATATTTTTTTGACTGGAAATCAAAGATTAAGACTCCTAGAACAATTTTCTTTTCAAATTTATAGGGGTTGACCGAATGAATTTTTTGTTATACTACTCTCCGCACAAACCACCCCTAAACTGGTGGCCCAGCTCTGGGCCCAGGTATCAATGTAGCCCCCCGCCTCTATGCGAAATAGACCCTGGTATTGGTCTTTTCTGTGAACGAAATCCCCCGAGTTGGAAGCCACGGGTCACCAATTCTTGATTTCCACAATTATTTCTACAATCAGTCCAATGTATAGGCCCCAGGGACCTCTTATTCAAAATTACCGGAGGGATCACAAAATATTAATGAGCTCGCGCGCAGTCATTTCCACTGATTTAGTCACATGCACCCTTTAATAGCACTTACTGGGGCCTTTGGTAAGAAAAATGGGACTCAAAACAATGACAATTTACCTAAAATACAGTAACCACTTCAACAAAATAAATGCGGTGGACTTGCTGTTCTAAAATGGCGCGTAAAATGGCGCCCTACAGTTTAGTGCGCCGCCATCTTTGATTCATATAGGTTCTACTACACTAAATACGGCGCTCATTGTAACCAACACAAAAATTGAAAGAAAGAGCGCCGCCTGGTGACGCTCATGAGTAGAGTGGCCATATTTTTTTGACTGGAAATCAAAGATTAAGACTCCTAGAACAATTTTCTTTTCAAATTTATAGGGGTTGACCGAATGAATTTTTTGTTATACTACTCTCCGCACAAACCACCCCTAAACTGGTGGCCCAGCTCTGGGCCCAGGTATCAATGTAGCCCCCCGCCTCTATGCGAAATAGACCCTGGTATTGGTCTTTTCTGTGAACGAAATCCCCCGAGTTGGAAGCCACGGGTCACCAATTCTTGATTTCCACAATTATTTCTACAATCAGTCCAATGTATAGGCCCCAGGGACCTCTTATTCAAAATTACCGGAGGGATCACAAAATATTAATGAGCTCGCGCGCAGTCATTTCCACTGATTTAGTCACATGCACCCTTTAATAGCACTTACTGGGGCCTTTGGTAAGAAAAATGGGACTCAAAACAATGACAATTTACCTAAAATACAGTAACCACTTCAACAAAATAAATGCGGTGGACTTGCTGTTCTAAAATGGCGCGTAAAATGGCGCCCTACAGTTTAGTGCGCCGCCATCTTTGATTCATATAGGTTCTACTACACTAAATACGGCGCTCATTGTAACCAACACAAAAATTGAAAGAAAGAGCGCCGCCTGGTGACGCTCATGAGTAGAGTGGCCATATTTTTTTGACTGGAAATCAAAGATTAAGACTCCTAGAACAATTTTCTTTTCAAATTTATAGGGGTTGACCGAATGAATTTTTTGTTATACTACTCTCCGCACAAACCACCCCTAAACTGGTGGCCCAGCTCTGGGCCCAGGTATCAATGTAGCCCCCCGCCTCTATGCGAAATAGACCCTGGTATTGGTCTTTTCTGTGAACGAAATCCCCCGAGTTGGAAGCCACGGGTCACCAATTCTTGATTTCCACAATTATTTCTACAATCAGTCCAATGTATAGGCCCCAGGGACCTCTTATTCAAAATTACCGGAGGGATCACAAAATATTAATGAGCTCGCGCGCAGTCATTTCCACTGATTTAGTCACATGCACCCTTTAATAGCACTTACTGGGGCCTTTGGTAAGAAAAATGGGACTCAAAACAATGACAATTTACCTAAAATACAGTAACCACTTCAACAAAATAAATGCGGTGGACTTGCTGTTCTAAAATGGCGCGTAAAATGGCGCCCTACAGTTTAGTGCGCCGCCATCTTTGATTCATATAGGTTCTACTACACTAAATACGGCGCTCATTGTAACCAACACAAAAATTGAAAGAAAGAGCGCCGCCTGGTGACGCTCATGAGTAGAGTGGCCATATTTTTTTGACTGGAAATCAAAGATTAAGACTCCTAGAACAATTTTCTTTTCAAATTTATAGGGGTTGACCGAATGAATTTTTTGTTATACTACTCTCCGCACAAACCACCCCTAAACTGGTGGCCCAGCTCTGGGCCCAGGTATCAATGTAGCCCCCCGCCTCTATGCGAAATAGACCCTGGTATTGGTCTTTTCTGTGAACGAAATCCCCCGAGTTGGAAGCCACGGGTCACCAATTCTTGATTTCCACAATTATTTCTACAATCAGTCCAATGTATAGGCCCCAGGGACCTCTTATTCAAAATTACCGGAGGGATCACAAAATATTAATGAGCTCGCGCGCAGTCATTTCCACTGATTTAGTCACATGCACCCTTTAATAGCACTTACTGGGGCCTTTGGTAAGAAAAATGGGACTCAAAACAATGACAATTTACCTAAAATACAGTAACCACTTCAACAAAATAAATGCGGTGGACTTGCTGTTCTAAAATGGCGCGTAAAATGGCGCCCTACAGTTTAGTGCGCCGCCATCTTTGATTCATATAGGTTCTACTACACTAAATACGGCGCTCATTGTAACCAACACAAAAATTGAAAGAAAGAGCGCCGCCTGGTGACGCTCATGAGTAGAGTGGCCATATTTTTTTGACTGGAAATCAAAGATTAAGACTCCTAGAACAATTTTCTTTTCAAATTTATAGGGGTTGACCGAATGAATTTTTTGTTATACTACTCTCCGCACAAACCACCCCTAAACTGGTGGCCCAGCTCTGGGCCCAGGTATCAATGTAGCCCCCCGCCTCTATGCGAAATAGACCCTGGTATTGGTCTTTTCTGTGAACGAAATCCCCCGAGTTGGAAGCCACGGGTCACCAATTCTTGATTTCCACAATTATTTCTACAATCAGTCCAATGTATAGGCCCCAGGGACCTCTTATTCAAAATTACCGGAGGGATCACAAAATATTAATGAGCTCGCGCGCAGTCATTTCCACTGATTTAGTCACATGCACCCTTTAATAGCACTTACTGGGGCCTTTGGTAAGAAAAATGGGACTCAAAACAATGACAATTTACCTAAAATACAGTAACCACTTCAACAAAATAAATGCGGTGGACTTGCTGTTCTAAAATGGCGCGTAAAATGGCGCCCTACAGTTTAGTGCGCCGCCATCTTTGATTCATATAGGTTCTACTACACTAAATACGGCGCTCATTGTAACCAACACAAAAATTGAAAGAAAGAGCGCCGCCTGGTGACGCTCATGAGTAGAGTGGCCATATTTTTTTGACTGGAAATCAAAGATTAAGACTCCTAGAACAATTTTCTTTTCAAATTTATAGGGGTTGACCGAATGAATTTTTTGTTATACTACTCTCCGCACAAACCACCCCTAAACTGGTGGCCCAGCTCTGGGCCCAGGTATCAATGTAGCCCCCCGCCTCTATGCGAAATAGACCCTGGTATTGGTCTTTTCTGTGAACGAAATCCCCCGAGTTGGAAGCCACGGGTCACCAATTCTTGATTTCCACAATTATTTCTACAATCAGTCCAATGTATAGGCCCCAGGGACCTCTTATTCAAAATTACCGGAGGGATCACAAAATATTAATGAGCTCGCGCGCAGTCATTTCCACTGATTTAGTCACATGCACCCTTTAATAGCACTTACTGGGGCCTTTGGTAAGAAAAATGGGACTCAAAACAATGACAATTTACCTAAAATACAGTAACCACTTCAACAAAATAAATGCGGTGGACTTGCTGTTCTAAAATGGCGCGTAAAATGGCGCCCTACAGTTTAGTGCGCCGCCATCTTTGATTCATATAGGTTCTACTACACTAAATACGGCGCTCATTGTAACCAACACAAAAATTGAAAGAAAGAGCGCCGCCTGGTGACGCTCATGAGTAGAGTGGCCATATTTTTTTGACTGGAAATCAAAGATTAAGACTCCTAGAACAATTTTCTTTTCAAATTTATAGGGGTTGACCGAATGAATTTTTTGTTATACTACTCTCCGCACAAACCACCCCTAAACTGGTGGCCCAGCTCTGGGCCCAGGTATCAATGTAGCCCCCCGCCTCTATGCGAAATAGACCCTGGTATTGGTCTTTTCTGTGAACGAAATCCCCCGAGTTGGAAGCCACGGGTCACCAATTCTTGATTTCCACAATTATTTCTACAATCAGTCCAATGTATAGGCCCCAGGGACCTCTTATTCAAAATTACCGGAGGGATCACAAAATATTAATGAGCTCGCGCGCAGTCATTTCCACTGATTTAGTCACATGCACCCTTTAATAGCACTTACTGGGGCCTTTGGTAAGAAAAATGGGACTCAAAACAATGACAATTTACCTAAAATACAGTAACCACTTCAACAAAATAAATGCGGTGGACTTGCTGTTCTAAAATGGCGCGTAAAATGGCGCCCTACAGTTTAGTGCGCCGCCATCTTTGATTCATATAGGTTCTACTACACTAAATACGGCGCTCATTGTAACCAACACAAAAATTGAAAGAAAGAGCGCCGCCTGGTGACGCTCATGAGTAGAGTGGCCATATTTTTTTGACTGGAAATCAAAGATTAAGACTCCTAGAACAATTTTCTTTTCAAATTTATAGGGGTTGACCGAATGAATTTTTTGTTATACTACTCTCCGCACAAACCACCCCTAAACTGGTGGCCCAGCTCTGGGCCCAGGTATCAATGTAGCCCCCCGCCTCTATGCGAAATAGACCCTGGTATTGGTCTTTTCTGTGAACGAAATCCCCCGAGTTGGAAGCCACGGGTCACCAATTCTTGATTTCCACAATTATTTCTACAATCAGTCCAATGTATAGGCCCCAGGGACCTCTTATTCAAAATTACCGGAGGGATCACAAAATATTAATGAGCTCGCGCGCAGTCATTTCCACTGATTTAGTCACATGCACCCTTTAATAGCACTTACTGGGGCCTTTGGTAAGAAAAATGGGACTCAAAACAATGACAATTTACCTAAAATACAGTAACCACTTCAACAAAATAAATGCGGTGGACTTGCTGTTCTAAAATGGCGCGTAAAATGGCGCCCTACAGTTTAGTGCGCCGCCATCTTTGATTCATATAGGTTCTACTACACTAAATACGGCGCTCATTGTAACCAACACAAAAATTGAAAGAAAGAGCGCCGCCTGGTGACGCTCATGAGTAGAGTGGCCATATTTTTTTGACTGGAAATCAAAGATTAAGACTCCTAGAACAATTTTCTTTTCAAATTTATAGGGGTTGACCGAATGAATTTTTTGTTATACTACTCTCCGCACAAACCACCCCTAAACTGGTGGCCCAGCTCTGGGCCCAGGTATCAATGTAGCCCCCCGCCTCTATGCGAAATAGACCCTGGTATTGGTCTTTTCTGTGAACGAAATCCCCCGAGTTGGAAGCCACGGGTCACCAATTCTTGATTTCCACAATTATTTCTACAATCAGTCCAATGTATAGGCCCCAGGGACCTCTTATTCAAAATTACCGGAGGGATCACAAAATATTAATGAGCTCGCGCGCAGTCATTTCCACTGATTTAGTCACATGCACCCTTTAATAGCACTTACTGGGGCCTTTGGTAAGAAAAATGGGACTCAAAACAATGACAATTTACCTAAAATACAGTAACCACTTCAACAAAATAAATGCGGTGGACTTGCTGTTCTAAAATGGCGCGTAAAATGGCGCCCTACAGTTTAGTGCGCCGCCATCTTTGATTCATATAGGTTCTACTACACTAAATACGGCGCTCATTGTAACCAACACAAAAATTGAAAGAAAGAGCGCCGCCTGGTGACGCTCATGAGTAGAGTGGCCATATTTTTTTGACTGGAAATCAAAGATTAAGACTCCTAGAACAATTTTCTTTTCAAATTTATAGGGGTTGACCGAATGAATTTTTTGTTATACTACTCTCCGCACAAACCACCCCTAAACTGGTGGCCCAGCTCTGGGCCCAGGTATCAATGTAGCCCCCCGCCTCTATGCGAAATAGACCCTGGTATTGGTCTTTTCTGTGAACGAAATCCCCCGAGTTGGAAGCCACGGGTCACCAATTCTTGATTTCCACAATTATTTCTACAATCAGTCCAATGTATAGGCCCCAGGGACCTCTTATTCAAAATTACCGGAGGGATCACAAAATATTAATGAGCTCGCGCGCAGTCATTTCCACTGATTTAGTCACATGCACCCTTTAATAGCACTTACTGGGGCCTTTGGTAAGAAAAATGGGACTCAAAACAATGACAATTTACCTAAAATACAGTAACCACTTCAACAAAATAAATGCGGTGGACTTGCTGTTCTAAAATGGCGCGTAAAATGGCGCCCTACAGTTTAGTGCGCCGCCATCTTTGATTCATATAGGTTCTACTACACTAAATACGGCGCTCATTGTAACCAACACAAAAATTGAAAGAAAGAGCGCCGCCTGGTGACGCTCATGAGTAGAGTGGCCATATTTTTTTGACTGGAAATCAAAGATTAAGACTCCTAGAACAATTTTCTTTTCAAATTTATAGGGGTTGACCGAATGAATTTTTTGTTATACTACTCTCCGCACAAACCACCCCTAAACTGGTGGCCCAGCTCTGGGCCCAGGTATCAATGTAGCCCCCCGCCTCTATGCGAAATAGACCCTGGTATTGGTCTTTTCTGTGAACGAAATCCCCCGAGTTGGAAGCCACGGGTCACCAATTCTTGATTTCCACAATTATTTCTACAATCAGTCCAATGTATAGGCCCCAGGGACCTCTTATTCAAAATTACCGGAGGGATCACAAAATATTAATGAGCTCGCGCGCAGTCATTTCCACTGATTTAGTCACATGCACCCTTTAATAGCACTTACTGGGGCCTTTGGTAAGAAAAATGGGACTCAAAACAATGACAATTTACCTAAAATACAGTAACCACTTCAACAAAATAAATGCGGTGGACTTGCTGTTCTAAAATGGCGCGTAAAATGGCGCCCTACAGTTTAGTGCGCCGCCATCTTTGATTCATATAGGTTCTACTACACTAAATACGGCGCTCATTGTAACCAACACAAAAATTGAAAGAAAGAGCGCCGCCTGGTGACGCTCATGAGTAGAGTGGCCATATTTTTTTGACTGGAAATCAAAGATTAAGACTCCTAGAACAATTTTCTTTTCAAATTTATAGGGGTTGACCGAATGAATTTTTTGTTATACTACTCTCCGCACAAACCACCCCTAAACTGGTGGCCCAGCTCTGGGCCCAGGTATCAATGTAGCCCCCCGCCTCTATGCGAAATAGACCCTGGTATTGGTCTTTTCTGTGAACGAAATCCCCCGAGTTGGAAGCCACGGGTCACCAATTCTTGATTTCCACAATTATTTCTACAATCAGTCCAATGTATAGGCCCCAGGGACCTCTTATTCAAAATTACCGGAGGGATCACAAAATATTAATGAGCTCGCGCGCAGTCATTTCCACTGATTTAGTCACATGCACCCTTTAATAGCACTTACTGGGGCCTTTGGTAAGAAAAATGGGACTCAAAACAATGACAATTTACCTAAAATACAGTAACCACTTCAACAAAATAAATGCGGTGGACTTGCTGTTCTAAAATGGCGCGTAAAATGGCGCCCTACAGTTTAGTGCGCCGCCATCTTTGATTCATATAGGTTCTACTACACTAAATACGGCGCTCATTGTAACCAACACAAAAATTGAAAGAAAGAGCGCCGCCTGGTGACGCTCATGAGTAGAGTGGCCATATTTTTTTGACTGGAAATCAAAGATTAAGACTCCTAGAACAATTTTCTTTTCAAATTTATAGGGGTTGACCGAATGAATTTTTTGTTATACTACTCTCCGCACAAACCACCCCTAAACTGGTGGCCCAGCTCTGGGCCCAGGTATCAATGTAGCCCCCCGCCTCTATGCGAAATAGACCCTGGTATTGGTCTTTTCTGTGAACGAAATCCCCCGAGTTGGAAGCCACGGGTCACCAATTCTTGATTTCCACAATTATTTCTACAATCAGTCCAATGTATAGGCCCCAGGGACCTCTTATTCAAAATTACCGGAGGGATCACAAAATATTAATGAGCTCGCGCGCAGTCATTTCCACTGATTTAGTCACATGCACCCTTTAATAGCACTTACTGGGGCCTTTGGTAAGAAAAATGGGACTCAAAACAATGACAATTTACCTAAAATACAGTAACCACTTCAACAAAATAAATGCGGTGGACTTGCTGTTCTAAAATGGCGCGTAAAATGGCGCCCTACAGTTTAGTGCGCCGCCATCTTTGATTCATATAGGTTCTACTACACTAAATACGGCGCTCATTGTAACCAACACAAAAATTGAAAGAAAGAGCGCCGCCTGGTGACGCTCATGAGTAGAGTGGCCATATTTTTTTGACTGGAAATCAAAGATTAAGACTCCTAGAACAATTTTCTTTTCAAATTTATAGGGGTTGACCGAATGAATTTTTTGTTATACTACTCTCCGCACAAACCACCCCTAAACTGGTGGCCCAGCTCTGGGCCCAGGTATCAATGTAGCCCCCCGCCTCTATGCGAAATAGACCCTGGTATTGGTCTTTTCTGTGAACGAAATCCCCCGAGTTGGAAGCCACGGGTCACCAATTCTTGATTTCCACAATTATTTCTACAATCAGTCCAATGTATAGGCCCCAGGGACCTCTTATTCAAAATTACCGGAGGGATCACAAAATATTAATGAGCTCGCGCGCAGTCATTTCCACTGATTTAGTCACATGCACCCTTTAATAGCACTTACTGGGGCCTTTGGTAAGAAAAATGGGACTCAAAACAATGACAATTTACCTAAAATACAGTAACCACTTCAACAAAATAAATGCGGTGGACTTGCTGTTCTAAAATGGCGCGTAAAATGGCGCCCTACAGTTTAGTGCGCCGCCATCTTTGATTCATATAGGTTCTACTACACTAAATACGGCGCTCATTGTAACCAACACAAAAATTGAAAGAAAGAGCGCCGCCTGGTGACGCTCATGAGTAGAGTGGCCATATTTTTTTGACTGGAAATCAAAGATTAAGACTCCTAGAACAATTTTCTTTTCAAATTTATAGGGGTTGACCGAATGAATTTTTTGTTATACTACTCTCCGCACAAACCACCCCTAAACTGGTGGCCCAGCTCTGGGCCCAGGTATCAATGTAGCCCCCCGCCTCTATGCGAAATAGACCCTGGTATTGGTCTTTTCTGTGAACGAAATCCCCCGAGTTGGAAGCCACGGGTCACCAATTCTTGATTTCCACAATTATTTCTACAATCAGTCCAATGTATAGGCCCCAGGGACCTCTTATTCAAAATTACCGGAGGGATCACAAAATATTAATGAGCTCGCGCGCAGTCATTTCCACTGATTTAGTCACATGCACCCTTTAATAGCACTTACTGGGGCCTTTGGTAAGAAAAATGGGACTCAAAACAATGACAATTTACCTAAAATACAGTAACCACTTCAACAAAATAAATGCGGTGGACTTGCTGTTCTAAAATGGCGCGTAAAATGGCGCCCTACAGTTTAGTGCGCCGCCATCTTTGATTCATATAGGTTCTACTACACTAAATACGGCGCTCATTGTAACCAACACAAAAATTGAAAGAAAGAGCGCCGCCTGGTGACGCTCATGAGTAGAGTGGCCATATTTTTTTGACTGGAAATCAAAGATTAAGACTCCTAGAACAATTTTCTTTTCAAATTTATAGGGGTTGACCGAATGAATTTTTTGTTATACTACTCTCCGCACAAACCACCCCTAAACTGGTGGCCCAGCTCTGGGCCCAGGTATCAATGTAGCCCCCCGCCTCTATGCGAAATAGACCCTGGTATTGGTCTTTTCTGTGAACGAAATCCCCCGAGTTGGAAGCCACGGGTCACCAATTCTTGATTTCCACAATTATTTCTACAATCAGTCCAATGTATAGGCCCCAGGGACCTCTTATTCAAAATTACCGGAGGGATCACAAAATATTAATGAGCTCGCGCGCAGTCATTTCCACTGATTTAGTCACATGCACCCTTTAATAGCACTTACTGGGGCCTTTGGTAAGAAAAATGGGACTCAAAACAATGACAATTTACCTAAAATACAGTAACCACTTCAACAAAATAAATGCGGTGGACTTGCTGTTCTAAAATGGCGCGTAAAATGGCGCCCTACAGTTTAGTGCGCCGCCATCTTTGATTCATATAGGTTCTACTACACTAAATACGGCGCTCATTGTAACCAACACAAAAATTGAAAGAAAGAGCGCCGCCTGGTGACGCTCATGAGTAGAGTGGCCATATTTTTTTGACTGGAAATCAAAGATTAAGACTCCTAGAACAATTTTCTTTTCAAATTTATAGGGGTTGACCGAATGAATTTTTTGTTATACTACTCTCCGCACAAACCACCCCTAAACTGGTGGCCCAGCTCTGGGCCCAGGTATCAATGTAGCCCCCCGCCTCTATGCGAAATAGACCCTGGTATTGGTCTTTTCTGTGAACGAAATCCCCCGAGTTGGAAGCCACGGGTCACCAATTCTTGATTTCCACAATTATTTCTACAATCAGTCCAATGTATAGGCCCCAGGGACCTCTTATTCAAAATTACCGGAGGGATCACAAAATATTAATGAGCTCGCGCGCAGTCATTTCCACTGATTTAGTCACATGCACCCTTTAATAGCACTTACTGGGGCCTTTGGTAAGAAAAATGGGACTCAAAACAATGACAATTTACCTAAAATACAGTAACCACTTCAACAAAATAAATGCGGTGGACTTGCTGTTCTAAAATGGCGCGTAAAATGGCGCCCTACAGTTTAGTGCGCCGCCATCTTTGATTCATATAGGTTCTACTACACTAAATACGGCGCTCATTGTAACCAACACAAAAATTGAAAGAAAGAGCGCCGCCTGGTGACGCTCATGAGTAGAGTGGCCATATTTTTTTGACTGGAAATCAAAGATTAAGACTCCTAGAACAATTTTCTTTTCAAATTTATAGGGGTTGACCGAATGAATTTTTTGTTATACTACTCTCCGCACAAACCACCCCTAAACTGGTGGCCCAGCTCTGGGCCCAGGTATCAATGTAGCCCCCCGCCTCTATGCGAAATAGACCCTGGTATTGGTCTTTTCTGTGAACGAAATCCCCCGAGTTGGAAGCCACGGGTCACCAATTCTTGATTTCCACAATTATTTCTACAATCAGTCCAATGTATAGGCCCCAGGGACCTCTTATTCAAAATTACCGGAGGGATCACAAAATATTAATGAGCTCGCGCGCAGTCATTTCCACTGATTTAGTCACATGCACCCTTTAATAGCACTTACTGGGGCCTTTGGTAAGAAAAATGGGACTCAAAACAATGACAATTTACCTAAAATACAGTAACCACTTCAACAAAATAAATGCGGTGGACTTGCTGTTCTAAAATGGCGCGTAAAATGGCGCCCTACAGTTTAGTGCGCCGCCATCTTTGATTCATATAGGTTCTACTACACTAAATACGGCGCTCATTGTAACCAACACAAAAATTGAAAGAAAGAGCGCCGCCTGGTGACGCTCATGAGTAGAGTGGCCATATTTTTTTGACTGGAAATCAAAGATTAAGACTCCTAGAACAATTTTCTTTTCAAATTTATAGGGGTTGACCGAATGAATTTTTTGTTATACTACTCTCCGCACAAACCACCCCTAAACTGGTGGCCCAGCTCTGGGCCCAGGTATCAATGTAGCCCCCCGCCTCTATGCGAAATAGACCCTGGTATTGGTCTTTTCTGTGAACGAAATCCCCCGAGTTGGAAGCCACGGGTCACCAATTCTTGATTTCCACAATTATTTCTACAATCAGTCCAATGTATAGGCCCCAGGGACCTCTTATTCAAAATTACCGGAGGGATCACAAAATATTAATGAGCTCGCGCGCAGTCATTTCCACTGATTTAGTCACATGCACCCTTTAATAGCACTTACTGGGGCCTTTGGTAAGAAAAATGGGACTCAAAACAATGACAATTTACCTAAAATACAGTAACCACTTCAACAAAATAAATGCGGTGGACTTGCTGTTCTAAAATGGCGCGTAAAATGGCGCCCTACAGTTTAGTGCGCCGCCATCTTTGATTCATATAGGTTCTACTACACTAAATACGGCGCTCATTGTAACCAACACAAAAATTGAAAGAAAGAGCGCCGCCTGGTGACGCTCATGAGTAGAGTGGCCATATTTTTTTGACTGGAAATCAAAGATTAAGACTCCTAGAACAATTTTCTTTTCAAATTTATAGGGGTTGACCGAATGAATTTTTTGTTATACTACTCTCCGCACAAACCACCCCTAAACTGGTGGCCCAGCTCTGGGCCCAGGTATCAATGTAGCCCCCCGCCTCTATGCGAAATAGACCCTGGTATTGGTCTTTTCTGTGAACGAAATCCCCCGAGTTGGAAGCCACGGGTCACCAATTCTTGATTTCCACAATTATTTCTACAATCAGTCCAATGTATAGGCCCCAGGGACCTCTTATTCAAAATTACCGGAGGGATCACAAAATATTAATGAGCTCGCGCGCAGTCATTTCCACTGATTTAGTCACATGCACCCTTTAATAGCACTTACTGGGGCCTTTGGTAAGAAAAATGGGACTCAAAACAATGACAATTTACCTAAAATACAGTAACCACTTCAACAAAATAAATGCGGTGGACTTGCTGTTCTAAAATGGCGCGTAAAATGGCGCCCTACAGTTTAGTGCGCCGCCATCTTTGATTCATATAGGTTCTACTACACTAAATACGGCGCTCATTGTAACCAACACAAAAATTGAAAGAAAGAGCGCCGCCTGGTGACGCTCATGAGTAGAGTGGCCATATTTTTTTGACTGGAAATCAAAGATTAAGACTCCTAGAACAATTTTCTTTTCAAATTTATAGGGGTTGACCGAATGAATTTTTTGTTATACTACTCTCCGCACAAACCACCCCTAAACTGGTGGCCCAGCTCTGGGCCCAGGTATCAATGTAGCCCCCCGCCTCTATGCGAAATAGACCCTGGTATTGGTCTTTTCTGTGAACGAAATCCCCCGAGTTGGAAGCCACGGGTCACCAATTCTTGATTTCCACAATTATTTCTACAATCAGTCCAATGTATAGGCCCCAGGGACCTCTTATTCAAAATTACCGGAGGGATCACAAAATATTAATGAGCTCGCGCGCAGTCATTTCCACTGATTTAGTCACATGCACCCTTTAATAGCACTTACTGGGGCCTTTGGTAAGAAAAATGGGACTCAAAACAATGACAATTTACCTAAAATACAGTAACCACTTCAACAAAATAAATGCGGTGGACTTGCTGTTCTAAAATGGCGCGTAAAATGGCGCCCTACAGTTTAGTGCGCCGCCATCTTTGATTCATATAGGTTCTACTACACTAAATACGGCGCTCATTGTAACCAACACAAAAATTGAAAGAAAGAGCGCCGCCTGGTGACGCTCATGAGTAGAGTGGCCATATTTTTTTGACTGGAAATCAAAGATTAAGACTCCTAGAACAATTTTCTTTTCAAATTTATAGGGGTTGACCGAATGAATTTTTTGTTATACTACTCTCCGCACAAACCACCCCTAAACTGGTGGCCCAGCTCTGGGCCCAGGTATCAATGTAGCCCCCCGCCTCTATGCGAAATAGACCCTGGTATTGGTCTTTTCTGTGAACGAAATCCCCCGAGTTGGAAGCCACGGGTCACCAATTCTTGATTTCCACAATTATTTCTACAATCAGTCCAATGTATAGGCCCCAGGGACCTCTTATTCAAAATTACCGGAGGGATCACAAAATATTAATGAGCTCGCGCGCAGTCATTTCCACTGATTTAGTCACATGCACCCTTTAATAGCACTTACTGGGGCCTTTGGTAAGAAAAATGGGACTCAAAACAATGACAATTTACCTAAAATACAGTAACCACTTCAACAAAATAAATGCGGTGGACTTGCTGTTCTAAAATGGCGCGTAAAATGGCGCCCTACAGTTTAGTGCGCCGCCATCTTTGATTCATATAGGTTCTACTACACTAAATACGGCGCTCATTGTAACCAACACAAAAATTGAAAGAAAGAGCGCCGCCTGGTGACGCTCATGAGTAGAGTGGCCATATTTTTTTGACTGGAAATCAAAGATTAAGACTCCTAGAACAATTTTCTTTTCAAATTTATAGGGGTTGACCGAATGAATTTTTTGTTATACTACTCTCCGCACAAACCACCCCTAAACTGGTGGCCCAGCTCTGGGCCCAGGTATCAATGTAGCCCCCCGCCTCTATGCGAAATAGACCCTGGTATTGGTCTTTTCTGTGAACGAAATCCCCCGAGTTGGAAGCCACGGGTCACCAATTCTTGATTTCCACAATTATTTCTACAATCAGTCCAATGTATAGGCCCCAGGGACCTCTTATTCAAAATTACCGGAGGGATCACAAAATATTAATGAGCTCGCGCGCAGTCATTTCCACTGATTTAGTCACATGCACCCTTTAATAGCACTTACTGGGGCCTTTGGTAAGAAAAATGGGACTCAAAACAATGACAATTTACCTAAAATACAGTAACCACTTCAACAAAATAAATGCGGTGGACTTGCTGTTCTAAAATGGCGCGTAAAATGGCGCCCTACAGTTTAGTGCGCCGCCATCTTTGATTCATATAGGTTCTACTACACTAAATACGGCGCTCATTGTAACCAACACAAAAATTGAAAGAAAGAGCGCCGCCTGGTGACGCTCATGAGTAGAGTGGCCATATTTTTTTGACTGGAAATCAAAGATTAAGACTCCTAGAACAATTTTCTTTTCAAATTTATAGGGGTTGACCGAATGAATTTTTTGTTATACTACTCTCCGCACAAACCACCCCTAAACTGGTGGCCCAGCTCTGGGCCCAGGTATCAATGTAGCCCCCCGCCTCTATGCGAAATAGACCCTGGTATTGGTCTTTTCTGTGAACGAAATCCCCCGAGTTGGAAGCCACGGGTCACCAATTCTTGATTTCCACAATTATTTCTACAATCAGTCCAATGTATAGGCCCCAGGGACCTCTTATTCAAAATTACCGGAGGGATCACAAAATATTAATGAGCTCGCGCGCAGTCATTTCCACTGATTTAGTCACATGCACCCTTTAATAGCACTTACTGGGGCCTTTGGTAAGAAAAATGGGACTCAAAACAATGACAATTTACCTAAAATACAGTAACCACTTCAACAAAATAAATGCGGTGGACTTGCTGTTCTAAAATGGCGCGTAAAATGGCGCCCTACAGTTTAGTGCGCCGCCATCTTTGATTCATATAGGTTCTACTACACTAAATACGGCGCTCATTGTAACCAACACAAAAATTGAAAGAAAGAGCGCCGCCTGGTGACGCTCATGAGTAGAGTGGCCATATTTTTTTGACTGGAAATCAAAGATTAAGACTCCTAGAACAATTTTCTTTTCAAATTTATAGGGGTTGACCGAATGAATTTTTTGTTATACTACTCTCCGCACAAACCACCCCTAAACTGGTGGCCCAGCTCTGGGCCCAGGTATCAATGTAGCCCCCCGCCTCTATGCGAAATAGACCCTGGTATTGGTCTTTTCTGTGAACGAAATCCCCCGAGTTGGAAGCCACGGGTCACCAATTCTTGATTTCCACAATTATTTCTACAATCAGTCCAATGTATAGGCCCCAGGGACCTCTTATTCAAAATTACCGGAGGGATCACAAAATATTAATGAGCTCGCGCGCAGTCATTTCCACTGATTTAGTCACATGCACCCTTTAATAGCACTTACTGGGGCCTTTGGTAAGAAAAATGGGACTCAAAACAATGACAATTTACCTAAAATACAGTAACCACTTCAACAAAATAAATGCGGTGGACTTGCTGTTCTAAAATGGCGCGTAAAATGGCGCCCTACAGTTTAGTGCGCCGCCATCTTTGATTCATATAGGTTCTACTACACTAAATACGGCGCTCATTGTAACCAACACAAAAATTGAAAGAAAGAGCGCCGCCTGGTGACGCTCATGAGTAGAGTGGCCATATTTTTTTGACTGGAAATCAAAGATTAAGACTCCTAGAACAATTTTCTTTTCAAATTTATAGGGGTTGACCGAATGAATTTTTTGTTATACTACTCTCCGCACAAACCACCCCTAAACTGGTGGCCCAGCTCTGGGCCCAGGTATCAATGTAGCCCCCCGCCTCTATGCGAAATAGACCCTGGTATTGGTCTTTTCTGTGAACGAAATCCCCCGAGTTGGAAGCCACGGGTCACCAATTCTTGATTTCCACAATTATTTCTACAATCAGTCCAATGTATAGGCCCCAGGGACCTCTTATTCAAAATTACCGGAGGGATCACAAAATATTAATGAGCTCGCGCGCAGTCATTTCCACTGATTTAGTCACATGCACCCTTTAATAGCACTTACTGGGGCCTTTGGTAAGAAAAATGGGACTCAAAACAATGACAATTTACCTAAAATACAGTAACCACTTCAACAAAATAAATGCGGTGGACTTGCTGTTCTAAAATGGCGCGTAAAATGGCGCCCTACAGTTTAGTGCGCCGCCATCTTTGATTCATATAGGTTCTACTACACTAAATACGGCGCTCATTGTAACCAACACAAAAATTGAAAGAAAGAGCGCCGCCTGGTGACGCTCATGAGTAGAGTGGCCATATTTTTTTGACTGGAAATCAAAGATTAAGACTCCTAGAACAATTTTCTTTTCAAATTTATAGGGGTTGACCGAATGAATTTTTTGTTATACTACTCTCCGCACAAACCACCCCTAAACTGGTGGCCCAGCTCTGGGCCCAGGTATCAATGTAGCCCCCCGCCTCTATGCGAAATAGACCCTGGTATTGGTCTTTTCTGTGAACGAAATCCCCCGAGTTGGAAGCCACGGGTCACCAATTCTTGATTTCCACAATTATTTCTACAATCAGTCCAATGTATAGGCCCCAGGGACCTCTTATTCAAAATTACCGGAGGGATCACAAAATATTAATGAGCTCGCGCGCAGTCATTTCCACTGATTTAGTCACATGCACCCTTTAATAGCACTTACTGGGGCCTTTGGTAAGAAAAATGGGACTCAAAACAATGACAATTTACCTAAAATACAGTAACCACTTCAACAAAATAAATGCGGTGGACTTGCTGTTCTAAAATGGCGCGTAAAATGGCGCCCTACAGTTTAGTGCGCCGCCATCTTTGATTCATATAGGTTCTACTACACTAAATACGGCGCTCATTGTAACCAACACAAAAATTGAAAGAAAGAGCGCCGCCTGGTGACGCTCATGAGTAGAGTGGCCATATTTTTTTGACTGGAAATCAAAGATTAAGACTCCTAGAACAATTTTCTTTTCAAATTTATAGGGGTTGACCGAATGAATTTTTTGTTATACTACTCTCACGCACAAACCACCCCTAAACTGGTGGCCCAGCTCTGGGCCCAGGTATCAATGTAGCCCCCCGCCTCTATGCGAAATAGACCCTGGTATTGGTCTTTTCTGTGAACGAAATCCCCCGAGTTGGAAGCCACGGGTCACCAATTCTTGATTTCCACAATTATTTCTACAATCAGTCCAATGTATAGGCCCCAGGGACCTCTTATTCAAAATTACCGGAGGGATCACAAAATATTAATGAGCTCGCGCGCAGTCATTTCCACTGATTTAGTCACATGCACCCTTTAATAGCACTTACTGGGGCCTTTGGTAAGAAAAATGGGACTCAAAACAATGACAATTTACCTAAAATACAGTAACCACTTCAACAAAATAAATGCGGTGGACTTGCTGTTCTAAAATGGCGCGTAAAATGGCGCCCTACAGTTTAGTGCGCCGCCATCTTTGATTCATATAGGTTCTACTACACTAAATACGGCGCTCATTGTAACCAACACAAAAATTGAAAGAAAGAGCGCCGCCTGGTGACGCTCATGAGTAGAGTGGCCATATTTTTTTGACTGGAAATCAAAGATTAAGACTCCTAGAACAATTTTCTTTTCAAATTTATAGGGGTTGACCGAATGAATTTTTTGTTATACTACTCTCCGCACAAACCACCCCTAAACTGGTGGCCCAGCTCTGGGCCCAGGTATCAATGTAGCCCCCCGCCTCTATGCGAAATAGACCCTGGTATTGGTCTTTTTGTGAACGAAATCCCCCGAGTTGGAAGCCACGGGTCACCAATTCTTGATTTCCACAATTATTTCTACAATCAGTCCAATGTATAGGCCCCAGGGACCTCTTATTCAAAATTACCGGAGGGATCACAAAATATTAATGAGCTCGCGCGCAGTCATTTCCACTGATTTAGTCACATGCACCCTTTAATAGCACTTACTGGGGCCTTTGGTAAGAAAAATGGGACTCAAAACAATGACAATTTACCTAAAATACAGTAACCACTTCAACAAAATAAATGCGGTGGACTTGCTGTTCTAAAATGGCGCGTAAAATGGCGCCCTACAGTTTAGTGCGCCGCCATCTTTGATTCATATAGGTTCTACTACACTAAATACGGCGCTCATTGTAACCAACACAAAAATTGAAAGAAAGAGCGCCGCCTGGTGACGCTCATGAGTAGAGTGGCCATATTTTTTTGACTGGAAATCAAAGATTAAGACTCCTAGAACAATTTTCTTTTCAAATTTATAGGGGTTGACCGAATGAATTTTTTGTTATACTACTCTCCGCACAAACCACCCCTAAACTGGTGGCCCAGCTCTGGGCCCAGGTATCAATGTAGCCCCCCGCCTCTATGCGAAATAGACCCTGGTATTGGTCTTTTCTGTGAACGAAATCCCCCGAGTTGGAAGCCACGGGTCACCAATTCTTGATTTCCACAATTATTTCTACAATCAGTCCAATGTATAGGCCCCAGGGACCTCTTATTCAAAATTACCGGAGGGATCACAAAATATTAATGAGCTCGCGCGCAGTCATTTCCACTGATTTAGTCACATGCACCCTTTAATAGCACTTACTGGGGCCTTTGGTAAGAAAAATGGGACTCAAAACAATGACAATTTACCTAAAATACAGTAACCACTTCAACAAAATAAATGCGGTGGACTTGCTGTTCTAAAATGGCGCGTAAAATGGCGCCCTACAGTTTAGTGCGCCGCCATCTTTGATTCATATAGGTTCTACTACACTAAATACGGCGCTCATTGTAACCAACACAAAAATTGAAAGAAAGAGCGCCGCCTGGTGACGCTCATGAGTAGAGTGGCCATATTTTTTTGACTGGAAATCAAAGATTAAGACTCCTAGAACAATTTTCTTTTCAAATTTATAGGGGTTGACCGAATGAATTTTTTGTTATACTACTCTCCGCACAAACCACCCCTAAACTGGTGGCCCAGCTCTGGGCCCAGGTATCAATGTAGCCCCCCGCCTCTATGCGAAATAGACCCTGGTATTGGTCTTTTCTGTGAACGAAATCCCCCGAGTTGGAAGCCACGGGTCACCAATTCTTGATTTCCACAATTATTTCTACAATCAGTCCAATGTATAGGCCCCAGGGACCTCTTATTCAAAATTACCGGAGGGATCACAAAATATTAATGAGCTCGCGCGCAGTCATTTCCACTGATTTAGTCACATGCACCCTTTAATAGCACTTACTGGGGCCTTTGGTAAGAAAAATGGGACTCAAAACAATGACAATTTACCTAAAATACAGTAACCACTTCAACAAAATAAATGCGGTGGACTTGCTGTTCTAAAATGGCGCGTAAAATGGCGCCCTACAGTTTAGTGCGCCGCCATCTTTGATTCATATAGGTTCTACTACACTAAATACGGCGCTCATTGTAACCAACACAAAAATTGAAAGAAAGAGCGCCGCCTGGTGACGCTCATGAGTAGAGTGGCCATATTTTTTTGACTGGAAATCAAAGATTAAGACTCCTAGAACAATTTTCTTTTCAAATTTATAGGGGTTGACCGAATGAATTTTTTGTTATACTACTCTCCGCACAAACCACCCCTAAACTGGTGGCCCAGCTCTGGGCCCAGGTATCAATGTAGCCCCCCGCCTCTATGCGAAATAGACCCTGGTATTGGTCTTTTCTGTGAACGAAATCCCCCGAGTTGGAAGCCACGGGTCACCAATTCTTGATTTCCACAATTATTTCTACAATCAGTCCAATGTATAGGCCCCAGGGACCTCTTATTCAAAATTACCGGAGGGATCACAAAATATTAATGAGCTCGCGCGCAGTCATTTCCACTGATTTAGTCACATGCACCCTTTAATAGCACTTACTGGGGCCTTTGGTAAGAAAAATGGGACTCAAAACAATGACAATTTACCTAAAATACAGTAACCACTTCAACAAAATAAATGCGGTGGACTTGCTGTTCTAAAATGGCGCGTAAAATGGCGCCCTACAGTTTAGTGCGCCGCCATCTTTGATTCATATAGGTTCTACTACACTAAATACGGCGCTCATTGTAACCAACACAAAAATTGAAAGAAAGAGCGCCGCCTGGTGACGCTCATGAGTAGAGTGGCCATATTTTTTTGACTGGAAATCAAAGATTAAGACTCCTAGAACAATTTTCTTTTCAAATTTATAGGGGTTGACCGAATGAATTTTTTGTTATACTACTCTCCGCACAAACCACCCCTAAACTGGTGGCCCAGCTCTGGGCCCAGGTATCAATGTAGCCCCCCGCCTCTATGCGAAATAGACCCTGGTATTGGTCTTTTCTGTGAACGAAATCCCCCGAGTTGGAAGCCACGGGTCACCAATTCTTGATTTCCACAATTATTTCTACAATCAGTCCAATGT
Organism: Crossaster papposus; assembly: GCA_037893245.1. Taxonomy (NCBI): domain Eukaryota; kingdom Metazoa; phylum Echinodermata; class Asteroidea; order Velatida; family Solasteridae; genus Crossaster; species Crossaster papposus. The sequence continues at coordinate 23,942 of JBAIAA010001655.1, read as the reverse complement.
ATAGGCCCCAGGGACCTCTTATTCAAAATTACCGGAGGGATCACAAAATATTAATGAGCTCGCGCGCAGTCATTTCCACTGATTTAGTCACATGCACCCTTTAATAGCACTTACTGGGGCCTTTGGTAAGAAAAATGGGACTCAAAACAATGACAATTTACCTAAAATACAGTAACCACTTCAACAAAATAAATGCGGTGGACTTGCTGTTCTAAAATGGCGCGTAAAATGGCGCCCTACAGTTTAGTGCGCCGCCATCTTTGATTCATATAGGTTCTACTACACTAAATACGGCGCTCATTGTAACCAACACAAAAATTGAAAGAAAGAGCGCCGCCTGGTGACGCTCATGAGTAGAGTGGCCATATTTTTTTGACTGGAAATCAAAGATTAAGACTCCTAGAACAATTTTCTTTTCAAATTTATAGGGGTTGACCGAATGAATTTTTTGTTATACTACTCTCCGCACAAACCACCCCTAAACTGGTGGCCCAGCTCTGGGCCCAGGTATCAATGTAGCCCCCCGCCTCTATGCGAAATAGACCCTGGTATTGGTCTTTTCTGTGAACGAAATCCCCCGAGTTGGAAGCCACGGGTCACCAATTCTTGATTTCCACAATTATTTCTACAATCAGTCCAATGTATAGGCCCCAGGGACCTCTTATTCAAAATTACCGGAGGGATCACAAAATATTAATGAGCTCGCGCGCAGTCATTTCCACTGATTTAGTCACATGCACCCTTTAATAGCACTTACTGGGGCCTTTGGTAAGAAAAATGGGACTCAAAACAATGACAATTTACCTAAAATACAGTAACCACTTCAACAAAATAAATGCGGTGGACTTGCTGTTCTAAAATGGCGCGTAAAATGGCGCCCTACAGTTTAGTGCGCCGCCATCTTTGATTCATATAGGTTCTACTACACTAAATACGGCGCTCATTGTAACCAACACAAAAATTGAAAGAAAGAGCGCCGCCTGGTGACGCTCATGAGTAGAGTGGCCATATTTTTTTGACTGGAAATCAAAGATTAAGACTCCTAGAACAATTTTCTTTTCAAATTTATAGGGGTTGACCGAATGAATTTTTTGTTATACTACTCTCCGCACAAACCACCCCTAAACTGGTGGCCCAGCTCTGGGCCCAGGTATCAATGTAGCCCCCCGCCTCTATGCGAAATAGACCCTGGTATTGGTCTTTTCTGTGAACGAAATCCCCCGAGTTGGAAGCCACGGGTCACCAATTCTTGATTTCCACAATTATTTCTACAATCAGTCCAATGTATAGGCCCCAGGGACCTCTTATTCAAAATTACCGGAGGGATCACAAAATATTAATGAGCTCGCGCGCAGTCATTTCCACTGATTTAGTCACATGCACCCTTTAATAGCACTTACTGGGGCCTTTGGTAAGAAAAATGGGACTCAAAACAATGACAATTTACCTAAAATACAGTAACCACTTCAACAAAATAAATGCGGTGGACTTGCTGTTCTAAAATGGCGCGTAAAATGGCGCCCTACAGTTTAGTGCGCCGCCATCTTTGATTCATATAGGTTCTACTACACTAAATACGGCGCTCATTGTAACCAACACAAAAATTGAAAGAAAGAGCGCCGCCTGGTGACGCTCATGAGTAGAGTGGCCATATTTTTTTGACTGGAAATCAAAGATTAAGACTCCTAGAACAATTTTCTTTTCAAATTTATAGGGGTTGACCGAATGAATTTTTTGTTATACTACTCTCCGCACAAACCACCCCTAAACTGGTGGCCCAGCTCTGGGCCCAGGTATCAATGTAGCCCCCCGCCTCTATGCGAAATAGACCCTGGTATTGGTCTTTTCTGTGAACGAAATCCCCCGAGTTGGAAGCCACGGGTCACCAATTCTTGATTTCCACAATTATTTCTACAATCAGTCCAATGTATAGGCCCCAGGGACCTCTTATTCAAAATTACCGGAGGGATCACAAAATATTAATGAGCTCGCGCGCAGTCATTTCCACTGATTTAGTCACATGCACCCTTTAATAGCACTTACTGGGGCCTTTGGTAAGAAAAATGGGACTCAAAACAATGACAATTTACCTAAAATACAGTAACCACTTCAACAAAATAAATGCGGTGGACTTGCTGTTCTAAAATGGCGCGTAAAATGGCGCCCTACAGTTTAGTGCGCCGCCATCTTTGATTCATATAGGTTCTACTACACTAAATACGGCGCTCATTGTAACCAACACAAAAATTGAAAGAAAGAGCGCCGCCTGGTGACGCTCATGAGTAGAGTGGCCATATTTTTTTGACTGGAAATCAAAGATTAAGACTCCTAGAACAATTTTCTTTTCAAATTTATAGGGGTTGACCGAATGAATTTTTTGTTATACTACTCTCCGCACAAACCACCCCTAAACTGGTGGCCCAGCTCTGGGCCCAGGTATCAATGTAGCCCCCCGCCTCTATGCGAAATAGACCCTGGTATTGGTCTTTTCTGTGAACGAAATCCCCCGAGTTGGAAGCCACGGGTCACCAATTCTTGATTTCCACAATTATTTCTACAATCAGTCCAATGTATAGGCCCCAGGGACCTCTTATTCAAAATTACCGGAGGGATCACAAAATATTAATGAGCTCGCGCGCAGTCATTTCCACTGATTTAGTCACATGCACCCTTTAATAGCACTTACTGGGGCCTTTGGTAAGAAAAATGGGACTCAAAACAATGACAATTTACCTAAAATACAGTAACCACTTCAACAAAATAAATGCGGTGGACTTGCTGTTCTAAAATGGCGCGTAAAATGGCGCCCTACAGTTTAGTGCGCCGCCATCTTTGATTCATATAGGTTCTACTACACTAAATACGGCGCTCATTGTAACCAACACAAAAATTGAAAGAAAGAGCGCCGCCTGGTGACGCTCATGAGTAGAGTGGCCATATTTTTTTGACTGGAAATCAAAGATTAAGACTCCTAGAACAATTTTCTTTTCAAATTTATAGGGGTTGACCGAATGAATTTTTTGTTATACTACTCTCCGCACAAACCACCCCTAAACTGGTGGCCCAGCTCTGGGCCCAGGTATCAATGTAGCCCCCCGCCTCTATGCGAAATAGACCCTGGTATTGGTCTTTTCTGTGAACGAAATCCCCCGAGTTGGAAGCCACGGGTCACCAATTCTTGATTTCCACAATTATTTCTACAATCAGTCCAATGTATAGGCCCCAGGGACCTCTTATTCAAAATTACCGGAGGGATCACAAAATATTAATGAGCTCGCGCGCAGTCATTTCCACTGATTTAGTCACATGCACCCTTTAATAGCACTTACTGGGGCCTTTGGTAAGAAAAATGGGACTCAAAACAATGACAATTTACCTAAAATACAGTAACCACTTCAACAAAATAAATGCGGTGGACTTGCTGTTCTAAAATGGCGCGTAAAATGGCGCCCTACAGTTTAGTGCGCCGCCATCTTTGATTCATATAGGTTCTACTACACTAAATACGGCGCTCATTGTAACCAACACAAAAATTGAAAGAAAGAGCGCCGCCTGGTGACGCTCATGAGTAGAGTGGCCATATTTTTTTGACTGGAAATCAAAGATTAAGACTCCTAGAACAATTTTCTTTTCAAATTTATAGGGGTTGACCGAATGAATTTTTTGTTATACTACTCTCCGCACAAACCACCCCTAAACTGGTGGCCCAGCTCTGGGCCCAGGTATCAATGTAGCCCCCCGCCTCTATGCGAAATAGACCCTGGTATTGGTCTTTTCTGTGAACGAAATCCCCCGAGTTGGAAGCCACGGGTCACCAATTCTTGATTTCCACAATTATTTCTACAATCAGTCCAATGTATAGGCCCCAGGGACCTCTTATTCAAAATTACCGGAGGGATCACAAAATATTAATGAGCTCGCGCGCAGTCATTTCCACTGATTTAGTCACATGCACCCTTTAATAGCACTTACTGGGGCCTTTGGTAAGAAAAATGGGACTCAAAACAATGACAATTTACCTAAAATACAGTAACCACTTCAACAAAATAAATGCGGTGGACTTGCTGTTCTAAAATGGCGCGTAAAATGGCGCCCTACAGTTTAGTGCGCCGCCATCTTTGATTCATATAGGTTCTACTACACTAAATACGGCGCTCATTGTAACCAACACAAAAATTGAAAGAAAGAGCGCCGCCTGGTGACGCTCATGAGTAGAGTGGCCATATTTTTTTGACTGGAAATCAAAGATTAAGACTCCTAGAACAATTTTCTTTTCAAATTTATAGGGGTTGACCGAATGAATTTTTTGTTATACTACTCTCCGCACAAACCACCCCTAAACTGGTGGCCCAGCTCTGGGCCCAGGTATCAATGTAGCCCCCCGCCTCTATGCGAAATAGACCCTGGTATTGGTCTTTTCTGTGAACGAAATCCCCCGAGTTGGAAGCCACGGGTCACCAATTCTTGATTTCCACAATTATTTCTACAATCAGTCCAATGTATAGGCCCCAGGGACCTCTTATTCAAAATTACCGGAGGGATCACAAAATATTAATGAGCTCGCGCGCAGTCATTTCCACTGATTTAGTCACATGCACCCTTTAATAGCACTTACTGGGGCCTTTGGTAAGAAAAATGGGACTCAAAACAATGACAATTTACCTAAAATACAGTAACCACTTCAACAAAATAAATGCGGTGGACTTGCTGTTCTAAAATGGCGCGTAAAATGGCGCCCTACAGTTTAGTGCGCCGCCATCTTTGATTCATATAGGTTCTACTACACTAAATACGGCGCTCATTGTAACCAACACAAAAATTGAAAGAAAGAGCGCCGCCTGGTGACGCTCATGAGTAGAGTGGCCATATTTTTTTGACTGGAAATCAAAGATTAAGACTCCTAGAACAATTTTCTTTTCAAATTTATAGGGGTTGACCGAATGAATTTTTTGTTATACTACTCTCCGCACAAACCACCCCTAAACTGGTGGCCCAGCTCTGGGCCCAGGTATCAATGTAGCCCCCCGCCTCTATGCGAAATAGACCCTGGTATTGGTCTTTTCTGTGAACGAAATCCCCCGAGTTGGAAGCCACGGGTCACCAATTCTTGATTTCCACAATTATTTCTACAATCAGTCCAATGTATAGGCCCCAGGGACCTCTTATTCAAAATTACCGGAGGGATCACAAAATATTAATGAGCTCGCGCGCAGTCATTTCCACTGATTTAGTCACATGCACCCTTTAATAGCACTTACTGGGGCCTTTGGTAAGAAAAATGGGACTCAAAACAATGACAATTTACCTAAAATACAGTAACCACTTCAACAAAATAAATGCGGTGGACTTGCTGTTCTAAAATGGCGCGTAAAATGGCGCCCTACAGTTTAGTGCGCCGCCATCTTTGATTCATATAGGTTCTACTACACTAAATACGGCGCTCATTGTAACCAACACAAAAATTGAAAGAAAGAGCGCCGCCTGGTGACGCTCATGAGTAGAGTGGCCATATTTTTTTGACTGGAAATCAAAGATTAAGACTCCTAGAACAATTTTCTTTTCAAATTTATAGGGGTTGACCGAATGAATTTTTTGTTATACTACTCTCCGCACAAACCACCCCTAAACTGGTGGCCCAGCTCTGGGCCCAGGTATCAATGTAGCCCCCCGCCTCTATGCGAAATAGACCCTGGTATTGGTCTTTTCTGTGAACGAAATCCCCCGAGTTGGAAGCCACGGGTCACCAATTCTTGATTTCCACAATTATTTCTACAATCAGTCCAATGTATAGGCCCCAGGGACCTCTTATTCAAAATTACCGGAGGGATCACAAAATATTAATGAGCTCGCGCGCAGTCATTTCCACTGATTTAGTCACATGCACCCTTTAATAGCACTTACTGGGGCCTTTGGTAAGAAAAATGGGACTCAAAACAATGACAATTTACCTAAAATACAGTAACCACTTCAACAAAATAAATGCGGTGGACTTGCTGTTCTAAAATGGCGCGTAAAATGGCGCCCTACAGTTTAGTGCGCCGCCATCTTTGATTCATATAGGTTCTACTACACTAAATACGGCGCTCATTGTAACCAACACAAAAATTGAAAGAAAGAGCGCCGCCTGGTGACGCTCATGAGTAGAGTGGCCATATTTTTTTGACTGGAAATCAAAGATTAAGACTCCTAGAACAATTTTCTTTTCAAATTTATAGGGGTTGACCGAATGAATTTTTTGTTATACTACTCTCCGCACAAACCACCCCTAAACTGGTGGCCCAGCTCTGGGCCCAGGTATCAATGTAGCCCCCCGCCTCTATGCGAAATAGACCCTGGTATTGGTCTTTTCTGTGAACGAAATCCCCCGAGTTGGAAGCCACGGGTCACCAATTCTTGATTTCCACAATTATTTCTACAATCAGTCCAATGTATAGGCCCCAGGGACCTCTTATTCAAAATTACCGGAGGGATCACAAAATATTAATGAGCTCGCGCGCAGTCATTTCCACTGATTTAGTCACATGCACCCTTTAATAGCACTTACTGGGGCCTTTGGTAAGAAAAATGGGACTCAAAACAATGACAATTTACCTAAAATACAGTAACCACTTCAACAAAATAAATGCGGTGGACTTGCTGTTCTAAAATGGCGCGTAAAATGGCGCCCTACAGTTTAGTGCGCCGCCATCTTTGATTCATATAGGTTCTACTACACTAAATACGGCGCTCATTGTAACCAACACAAAAATTGAAAGAAAGAGCGCCGCCTGGTGACGCTCATGAGTAGAGTGGCCATATTTTTTTGACTGGAAATCAAAGATTAAGACTCCTAGAACAATTTTCTTTTCAAATTTATAGGGGTTGACCGAATGAATTTTTTGTTATACTACTCTCCGCACAAACCACCCCTAAACTGGTGGCCCAGCTCTGGGCCCAGGTATCAATGTAGCCCCCCGCCTCTATGCGAAATAGACCCTGGTATTGGTCTTTTCTGTGAACGAAATCCCCCGAGTTGGAAGCCACGGGTCACCAATTCTTGATTTCCACAATTATTTCTACAATCAGTCCAATGTATAGGCCCCAGGGACCTCTTATTCAAAATTACCGGAGGGATCACAAAATATTAATGAGCTCGCGCGCAGTCATTTCCACTGATTTAGTCACATGCACCCTTTAATAGCACTTACTGGGGCCTTTGGTAAGAAAAATGGGACTCAAAACAATGACAATTTACCTAAAATACAGTAACCACTTCAACAAAATAAATGCGGTGGACTTGCTGTTCTAAAATGGCGCGTAAAATGGCGCCCTACAGTTTAGTGCGCCGCCATCTTTGATTCATATAGGTTCTACTACACTAAATACGGCGCTCATTGTAACCAACACAAAAATTGAAAGAAAGAGCGCCGCCTGGTGACGCTCATGAGTAGAGTGGCCATATTTTTTTGACTGGAAATCAAAGATTAAGACTCCTAGAACAATTTTCTTTTCAAATTTATAGGGGTTGACCGAATGAATTTTTTGTTATACTACTCTCCGCACAAACCACCCCTAAACTGGTGGCCCAGCTCTGGGCCCAGGTATCAATGTAGCCCCCCGCCTCTATGCGAAATAGACCCTGGTATTGGTCTTTTCTGTGAACGAAATCCCCCGAGTTGGAAGCCACGGGTCACCAATTCTTGATTTCCACAATTATTTCTACAATCAGTCCAATGTATAGGCCCCAGGGACCTCTTATTCAAAATTACCGGAGGGATCACAAAATATTAATGAGCTCGCGCGCAGTCATTTCCACTGATTTAGTCACATGCACCCTTTAATAGCACTTACTGGGGCCTTTGGTAAGAAAAATGGGACTCAAAACAATGACAATTTACCTAAAATACAGTAACCACTTCAACAAAATAAATGCGGTGGACTTGCTGTTCTAAAATGGCGCGTAAAATGGCGCCCTACAGTTTAGTGCGCCGCCATCTTTGATTCATATAGGTTCTACTACACTAAATACGGCGCTCATTGTAACCAACACAAAAATTGAAAGAAAGAGCGCCGCCTGGTGACGCTCATGAGTAGAGTGGCCATATTTTTTTGACTGGAAATCAAAGATTAAGACTCCTAGAACAATTTTCTTTTCAAATTTATAGGGGTTGACCGAATGAATTTTTTGTTATACTACTCTCCGCACAAACCACCCCTAAACTGGTGGCCCAGCTCTGGGCCCAGGTATCAATGTAGCCCCCCGCCTCTATGCGAAATAGACCCTGGTATTGGTCTTTTCTGTGAACGAAATCCCCCGAGTTGGAAGCCACGGGTCACCAATTCTTGATTTCCACAATTATTTCTACAATCAGTCCAATGTATAGGCCCCAGGGACCTCTTATTCAAAATTACCGGAGGGATCACAAAATATTAATGAGCTCGCGCGCAGTCATTTCCACTGATTTAGTCACATGCACCCTTTAATAGCACTTACTGGGGCCTTTGGTAAGAAAAATGGGACTCAAAACAATGACAATTTACCTAAAATACAGTAACCACTTCAACAAAATAAATGCGGTGGACTTGCTGTTCTAAAATGGCGCGTAAAATGGCGCCCTACAGTTTAGTGCGCCGCCATCTTTGATTCATATAGGTTCTACTACACTAAATACGGCGCTCATTGTAACCAACACAAAAATTGAAAGAAAGAGCGCCGCCTGGTGACGCTCATGAGTAGAGTGGCCATATTTTTTTGACTGGAAATCAAAGATTAAGACTCCTAGAACAATTTTCTTTTCAAATTTATAGGGGTTGACCGAATGAATTTTTTGTTATACTACTCTCCGCACAAACCACCCCTAAACTGGTGGCCCAGCTCTGGGCCCAGGTATCAATGTAGCCCCCCGCCTCTATGCGAAATAGACCCTGGTATTGGTCTTTTCTGTGAACGAAATCCCCCGAGTTGGAAGCCACGGGTCACCAATTCTTGATTTCCACAATTATTTCTACAATCAGTCCAATGTATAGGCCCCAGGGACCTCTTATTCAAAATTACCGGAGGGATCACAAAATATTAATGAGCTCGCGCGCAGTCATTTCCACTGATTTAGTCACATGCACCCTTTAATAGCACTTACTGGGGCCTTTGGTAAGAAAAATGGGACTCAAAACAATGACAATTTACCTAAAATACAGTAACCACTTCAACAAAATAAATGCGGTGGACTTGCTGTTCTAAAATGGCGCGTAAAATGGCGCCCTACAGTTTAGTGCGCCGCCATCTTTGATTCATATAGGTTCTACTACACTAAATACGGCGCTCATTGTAACCAACACAAAAATTGAAAGAAAGAGCGCCGCCTGGTGACGCTCATGAGTAGAGTGGCCATATTTTTTTGACTGGAAATCAAAGATTAAGACTCCTAGAACAATTTTCTTTTCAAATTTATAGGGGTTGACCGAATGAATTTTTTGTTATACTACTCTCCGCACAAACCACCCCTAAACTGGTGGCCCAGCTCTGGGCCCAGGTATCAATGTAGCCCCCCGCCTCTATGCGAAATAGACCCTGGTATTGGTCTTTTCTGTGAACGAAATCCCCCGAGTTGGAAGCCACGGGTCACCAATTCTTGATTTCCACAATTATTTCTACAATCAGTCCAATGTATAGGCCCCAGGGACCTCTTATTCAAAATTACCGGAGGGATCACAAAATATTAATGAGCTCGCGCGCAGTCATTTCCACTGATTTAGTCACATGCACCCTTTAATAGCACTTACTGGGGCCTTTGGTAAGAAAAATGGGACTCAAAACAATGACAATTTACCTAAAATACAGTAACCACTTCAACAAAATAAATGCGGTGGACTTGCTGTTCTAAAATGGCGCGTAAAATGGCGCCCTACAGTTTAGTGCGCCGCCATCTTTGATTCATATAGGTTCTACTACACTAAATACGGCGCTCATTGTAACCAACACAAAAATTGAAAGAAAGAGCGCCGCCTGGTGACGCTCATGAGTAGAGTGGCCATATTTTTTTGACTGGAAATCAAAGATTAAGACTCCTAGAACAATTTTCTTTTCAAATTTATAGGGGTTGACCGAATGAATTTTTTGTTATACTACTCTCCGCACAAACCACCCCTAAACTGGTGGCCCAGCTCTGGGCCCAGGTATCAATGTAGCCCCCCGCCTCTATGCGAAATAGACCCTGGTATTGGTCTTTTCTGTGAACGAAATCCCCCGAGTTGGAAGCCACGGGTCACCAATTCTTGATTTCCACAATTATTTCTACAATCAGTCCAATGTATAGGCCCCAGGGACCTCTTATTCAAAATTACCGGAGGGATCACAAAATATTAATGAGCTCGCGCGCAGTCATTTCCACTGATTTAGTCACATGCACCCTTTAATAGCACTTACTGGGGCCTTTGGTAAGAAAAATGGGACTCAAAACAATGACAATTTACCTAAAATACAGTAACCACTTCAACAAAATAAATGCGGTGGACTTGCTGTTCTAAAATGGCGCGTAAAATGGCGCCCTACAGTTTAGTGCGCCGCCATCTTTGATTCATATAGGTTCTACTACACTAAATACGGCGCTCATTGTAACCAACACAAAAATTGAAAGAAAGAGCGCCGCCTGGTGACGCTCATGAGTAGAGTGGCCATATTTTTTTGACTGGAAATCAAAGATTAAGACTCCTAGAACAATTTTCTTTTCAAATTTATAGGGGTTGACCGAATGAATTTTTTGTTATACTACTCTCCGCACAAACCACCCCTAAACTGGTGGCCCAGCTCTGGGCCCAGGTATCAATGTAGCCCCCCGCCTCTATGCGAAATAGACCCTGGTATTGGTCTTTTCTGTGAACGAAATCCCCCGAGTTGGAAGCCACGGGTCACCAATTCTTGATTTCCACAATTATTTCTACAATCAGTCCAATGTATAGGCCCCAGGGACCTCTTATTCAAAATTACCGGAGGGATCACAAAATATTAATGAGCTCGCGCGCAGTCATTTCCACTGATTTAGTCACATGCACCCTTTAATAGCACTTACTGGGGCCTTTGGTAAGAAAAATGGGACTCAAAACAATGACAATTTACCTAAAATACAGTAACCACTTCAACAAAATAAATGCGGTGGACTTGCTGTTCTAAAATGGCGCGTAAAATGGCGCCCTACAGTTTAGTGCGCCGCCATCTTTGATTCATATAGGTTCTACTACACTAAATACGGCGCTCATTGTAACCAACACAAAAATTGAAAGAAAGAGCGCCGCCTGGTGACGCTCATGAGTAGAGTGGCCATATTTTTTTGACTGGAAATCAAAGATTAAGACTCCTAGAACAATTTTCTTTTCAAATTTATAGGGGTTGACCGAATGAATTTTTTGTTATACTACTCTCCGCACAAACCACCCCTAAACTGGTGGCCCAGCTCTGGGCCCAGGTATCAATGTAGCCCCCCGCCTCTATGCGAAATAGACCCTGGTATTGGTCTTTTCTGTGAACGAAATCCCCCGAGTTGGAAGCCACGGGTCACCAATTCTTGATTTCCACAATTATTTCTACAATCAGTCCAATGTATAGGCCCCAGGGACCTCTTATTCAAAATTACCGGAGGGATCACAAAATATTAATGAGCTCGCGCGCAGTCATTTCCACTGATTTAGTCACATGCACCCTTTAATAGCACTTACTGGGGCCTTTGGTAAGAAAAATGGGACTCAAAACAATGACAATTTACCTAAAATACAGTAACCACTTCAACAAAATAAATGCGGTGGACTTGCTGTTCTAAAATGGCGCGTAAAATGGCGCCCTACAGTTTAGTGCGCCGCCATCTTTGATTCATATAGGTTCTACTACACTAAATACGGCGCTCATTGTAACCAACACAAAAATTGAAAGAAAGAGCGCCGCCTGGTGACGCTCATGAGTAGAGTGGCCATATTTTTTTGACTGGAAATCAAAGATTAAGACTCCTAGAACAATTTTCTTTTCAAATTTATAGGGGTTGACCGAATGAATTTTTTGTTATACTACTCTCCGCACAAACCACCCCTAAACTGGTGGCCCAGCTCTGGGCCCAGGTATCAATGTAGCCCCCCGCCTCTATGCGAAATAGACCCTGGTATTGGTCTTTTCTGTGAACGAAATCCCCCGAGTTGGAAGCCACGGGTCACCAATTCTTGATTTCCACAATTATTTCTACAATCAGTCCAATGTATAGGCCCCAGGGACCTCTTATTCAAAATTACCGGAGGGATCACAAAATATTAATGAGCTCGCGCGCAGTCATTTCCACTGATTTAGTCACATGCACCCTTTAATAGCACTTACTGGGGCCTTTGGTAAGAAAAATGGGACTCAAAACAATGACAATTTACCTAAAATACAGTAACCACTTCAACAAAATAAATGCGGTGGACTTGCTGTTCTAAAATGGCGCGTAAAATGGCGCCCTACAGTTTAGTGCGCCGCCATCTTTGATTCATATAGGTTCTACTACACTAAATACGGCGCTCATTGTAACCAACACAAAAATTGAAAGAAAGAGCGCCGCCTGGTGACGCTCATGAGTAGAGTGGCCATATTTTTTTGACTGGAAATCAAAGATTAAGACTCCTAGAACAATTTTCTTTTCAAATTTATAGGGGTTGACCGAATGAATTTTTTGTTATACTACTCTCCGCACAAACCACCCCTAAACTGGTGGCCCAGCTCTGGGCCCAGGTATCAATGTAGCCCCCCGCCTCTATGCGAAATAGACCCTGGTATTGGTCTTTTCTGTGAACGAAATCCCCCGAGTTGGAAGCCACGGGTCACCAATTCTTGATTTCCACAATTATTTCTACAATCAGTCCAATGTATAGGCCCCAGGGACCTCTTATTCAAAATTACCGGAGGGATCACAAAATATTAATGAGCTCGCGCGCAGTCATTTCCACTGATTTAGTCACATGCACCCTTTAATAGCACTTACTGGGGCCTTTGGTAAGAAAAATGGGACTCAAAACAATGACAATTTACCTAAAATACAGTAACCACTTCAACAAAATAAATGCGGTGGACTTGCTGTTCTAAAATGGCGCGTAAAATGGCGCCCTACAGTTTAGTGCGCCGCCATCTTTGATTCATATAGGTTCTACTACACTAAATACGGCGCTCATTGTAACCAACACAAAAATTGAAAGAAAGAGCGCCGCCTGGTGACGCTCATGAGTAGAGTGGCCATATTTTTTTGACTGGAAATCAAAGATTAAGACTCCTAGAACAATTTTCTTTTCAAATTTATAGGGGTTGACCGAATGAATTTTTTGTTATACTACTCTCCGCACAAACCACCCCTAAACTGGTGGCCCAGCTCTGGGCCCAGGTATCAATGTAGCCCCCCGCCTCTATGCGAAATAGACCCTGGTATTGGTCTTTTCTGTGAACGAAATCCCCCGAGTTGGAAGCCACGGGTCACCAATTCTTGATTTCCACAATTATTTCTACAATCAGTCCAATGTATAGGCCCCAGGGACCTCTTATTCAAAATTACCGGAGGGATCACAAAATATTAATGAGCTCGCGCGCAGTCATTTCCACTGATTTAGTCACATGCACCCTTTAATAGCACTTACTGGGGCCTTTGGTAAGAAAAATGGGACTCAAAACAATGACAATTTACCTAAAATACAGTAACCACTTCAACAAAATAAATGCGGTGGACTTGCTGTTCTAAAATGGCGCGTAAAATGGCGCCCTACAGTTTAGTGCGCCGCCATCTTTGATTCATATAGGTTCTACTACACTAAATACGGCGCTCATTGTAACCAACACAAAAATTGAAAGAAAGAGCGCCGCCTGGTGACGCTCATGAGTAGAGTGGCCATATTTTTTTGACTGGAAATCAAAGATTAAGACTCCTAGAACAATTTTCTTTTCAAATTTATAGGGGTTGACCGAATGAATTTTTTGTTATACTACTCTCCGCACAAACCACCCCTAAACTGGTGGCCCAGCTCTGGGCCCAGGTATCAATGTAGCCCCCCGCCTCTATGCGAAATAGACCCTGGTATTGGTCTTTTCTGTGAACGAAATCCCCCGAGTTGGAAGCCACGGGTCACCAATTCTTGATTTCCACAATTATTTCTACAATCAGTCCAATGTATAGGCCCCAGGGACCTCTTATTCAAAATTACCGGAGGGATCACAAAATATTAATGAGCTCGCGCGCAGTCATTTCCACTGATTTAGTCACATGCACCCTTTAATAGCACTTACTGGGGCCTTTGGTAAGAAAAATGGGACTCAAAACAATGACAATTTACCTAAAATACAGTAACCACTTCAACAAAATAAATGCGGTGGACTTGCTGTTCTAAAATGGCGCGTAAAATGGCGCCCTACAGTTTAGTGCGCCGCCATCTTTGATTCATATAGGTTCTACTACACTAAATACGGCGCTCATTGTAACCAACACAAAAATTGAAAGAAAGAGCGCCGCCTGGTGACGCTCATGAGTAGAGTGGCCATATTTTTTTGACTGGAAATCAAAGATTAAGACTCCTAGAACAATTTTCTTTTCAAATTTATAGGGGTTGACCGAATGAATTTTTTGTTATACTACTCTCCGCACAAACCACCCCTAAACTGGTGGCCCAGCTCTGGGCCCAGGTATCAATGTAGCCCCCCGCCTCTATGCGAAATAGACCCTGGTATTGGTCTTTTCTGTGAACGAAATCCCCCGAGTTGGAAGCCACGGGTCACCAATTCTTGATTTCCACAATTATTTCTACAATCAGTCCAATGTATAGGCCCCAGGGACCTCTTATTCAAAATTACCGGAGGGATCACAAAATATTAATGAGCTCGCGCGCAGTCATTTCCACTGATTTAGTCACATGCACCCTTTAATAGCACTTACTGGGGCCTTTGGTAAGAAAAATGGGACTCAAAACAATGACAATTTACCTAAAATACAGTAACCACTTCAACAAAATAAATGCGGTGGACTTGCTGTTCTAAAATGGCGCGTAAAATGGCGCCCTACAGTTTAGTGCGCCGCCATCTTTGATTCATATAGGTTCTACTACACTAAATACGGCGCTCATTGTAACCAACACAAAAATTGAAAGAAAGAGCGCCGCCTGGTGACGCTCATGAGTAGAGTGGCCATATTTTTTTGACTGGAAATCAAAGATTAAGACTCCTAGAACAATTTTCTTTTCAAATTTATAGGGGTTGACCGAATGAATTTTTTGTTATACTACTCTCCGCACAAACCACCCCTAAACTGGTGGCCCAGCTCTGGGCCCAGGTATCAATGTAGCCCCCCGCCTCTATGCGAAATAGACCCTGGTATTGGTCTTTTCTGTGAACGAAATCCCCCGAGTTGGAAGCCACGGGTCACCAATTCTTGATTTCCACAATTATTTCTACAATCAGTCCAATGTATAGGCCCCAGGGACCTCTTATTCAAAATTACCGGAGGGATCACAAAATATTAATGAGCTCGCGCGCAGTCATTTCCACTGATTTAGTCACATGCACCCTTTAATAGCACTTACTGGGGCCTTTGGTAAGAAAAATGGGACTCAAAACAATGACAATTTACCTAAAATACAGTAACCACTTCAACAAAATAAATGCGGTGGACTTGCTGTTCTAAAATGGCGCGTAAAATGGCGCCCTACAGTTTAGTGCGCCGCCATCTTTGATTCATATAGGTTCTACTACACTAAATACGGCGCTCATTGTAACCAACACAAAAATTGAAAGAAAGAGCGCCGCCTGGTGACGCTCATGAGTAGAGTGGCCATATTTTTTTGACTGGAAATCAAAGATTAAGACTCCTAGAACAATTTTCTTTTCAAATTTATAGGGGTTGACCGAATGAATTTTTTGTTATACTACTCTCCGCACAAACCACCCCTAAACTGGTGGCCCAGCTCTGGGCCCAGGTATCAATGTAGCCCCCCGCCTCTATGCGAAATAGACCCTGGTATTGGTCTTTTCTGTGAACGAAATCCCCCGAGTTGGAAGCCACGGGTCACCAATTCTTGATTTCCACAATTATTTCTACAATCAGTCCAATGTATAGGCCCCAGGGACCTCTTATTCAAAATTACCGGAGGGATCACAAAATATTAATGAGCTCGCGCGCAGTCATTTCCACTGATTTAGTCACATGCACCCTTTAATAGCACTTACTGGGGCCTTTGGTAAGAAAAATGGGACTCAAAACAATGACAATTTACCTAAAATACAGTAACCACTTCAACAAAATAAATGCGGTGGACTTGCTGTTCTAAAATGGCGCGTAAAATGGCGCCCTACAGTTTAGTGCGCCGCCATCTTTGATTCATATAGGTTCTACTACACTAAATACGGCGCTCATTGTAACCAACACAAAAATTGAAAGAAAGAGCGCCGCCTGGTGACGCTCATGAGTAGAGTGGCCATATTTTTTTGACTGGAAATCAAAGATTAAGACTCCTAGAACAATTTTCTTTTCAAATTTATAGGGGTTGACCGAATGAATTTTTTGTTATACTACTCTCCGCACAAACCACCCCTAAACTGGTGGCCCAGCTCTGGGCCCAGGTATCAATGTAGCCCCCCGCCTCTATGCGAAATAGACCCTGGTATTGGTCTTTTCTGTGAACGAAATCCCCCGAGTTGGAAGCCACGGGTCACCAATTCTTGATTTCCACAATTATTTCTACAATCAGTCCAATGTATAGGCCCCAGGGACCTCTTATTCAAAATTACCGGAGGGATCACAAAATATTAATGAGCTCGCGCGCAGTCATTTCCACTGATTTAGTCACATGCACCCTTTAATAGCACTTACTGGGGCCTTTGGTAAGAAAAATGGGACTCAAAACAATGACAATTTACCTAAAATACAGTAACCACTTCAACAAAATAAATGCGGTGGACTTGCTGTTCTAAAATGGCGCGTAAAATGGCGCCCTACAGTTTAGTGCGCCGCCATCTTTGATTCATATAGGTTCTACTACACTAAATACGGCGCTCATTGTAACCAACACAAAAATTGAAAGAAAGAGCGCCGCCTGGTGACGCTCATGAGTAGAGTGGCCATATTTTTTTGACTGGAAATCAAAGATTAAGACTCCTAGAACAATTTTCTTTTCAAATTTATAGGGGTTGACCGAATGAATTTTTTGTTATACTACTCTCCGCACAAACCACCCCTAAACTGGTGGCCCAGCTCTGGGCCCAGGTATCAATGTAGCCCCCCGCCTCTATGCGAAATAGACCCTGGTATTGGTCTTTTCTGTGAACGAAATCCCCCGAGTTGGAAGCCACGGGTCACCAATTCTTGATTTCCACAATTATTTCTACAATCAGTCCAATGTATAGGCCCCAGGGACCTCTTATTCAAAATTACCGGAGGGATCACAAAATATTAATGAGCTCGCGCGCAGTCATTTCCACTGATTTAGTCACATGCACCCTTTAATAGCACTTACTGGGGCCTTTGGTAAGAAAAATGGGACTCAAAACAATGACAATTTACCTAAAATACAGTAACCACTTCAACAAAATAAATGCGGTGGACTTGCTGTTCTAAAATGGCGCGTAAAATGGCGCCCTACAGTTTAGTGCGCCGCCATCTTTGATTCATATAGGTTCTACTACACTAAATACGGCGCTCATTGTAACCAACACAAAAATTGAAAGAAAGAGCGCCGCCTGGTGACGCTCATGAGTAGAGTGGCCATATTTTTTTGACTGGAAATCAAAGATTAAGACTCCTAGAACAATTTTCTTTTCAAATTTATAGGGGTTGACCGAATGAATTTTTTGTTATACTACTCTCCGCACAAACCACCCCTAAACTGGTGGCCCAGCTCTGGGCCCAGGTATCAATGTAGCCCCCCGCCTCTATGCGAAATAGACCCTGGTATTGGTCTTTTCTGTGAACGAAATCCCCCGAGTTGGAAGCCACGGGTCACCAATTCTTGATTTCCACAATTATTTCTACAATCAGTCCAATGTATAGGCCCCAGGGACCTCTTATTCAAAATTACCGGAGGGATCACAAAATATTAATGAGCTCGCGCGCAGTCATTTCCACTGATTTAGTCACATGCACCCTTTAATAGCACTTACTGGGGCCTTTGGTAAGAAAAATGGGACTCAAAACAATGACAATTTACCTAAAATACAGTAACCACTTCAACAAAATAAATGCGGTGGACTTGCTGTTCTAAAATGGCGCGTAAAATGGCGCCCTACAGTTTAGTGCGCCGCCATCTTTGATTCATATAGGTTCTACTACACTAAATACGGCGCTCATTGTAACCAACACAAAAATTGAAAGAAAGAGCGCCGCCTGGTGACGCTCATGAGTAGAGTGGCCATATTTTTTTGACTGGAAATCAAAGATTAAGACTCCTAGAACAATTTTCTTTTCAAATTTATAGGGGTTGACCGAATGAATTTTTTGTTATACTACTCTCCGCACAAACCACCCCTAAACTGGTGGCCCAGCTCTGGGCCCAGGTATCAATGTAGCCCCCCGCCTCTATGCGAAATAGACCCTGGTATTGGTCTTTTCTGTGAACGAAATCCCCCGAGTTGGAAGCCACGGGTCACCAATTCTTGATTTCCACAATTATTTCTACAATCAGTCCAATGTATAGGCCCCAGGGACCTCTTATTCAAAATTACCGGAGGGATCACAAAATATTAATGAGCTCGCGCGCAGTCATTTCCACTGATTTAGTCACATGCACCCTTTAATAGCACTTACTGGGGCCTTTGGTAAGAAAAATGGGACTCAAAACAATGACAATTTACCTAAAATACAGTAACCACTTCAACAAAATAAATGCGGTGGACTTGCTGTTCTAAAATGGCGCGTAAAATGGCGCCCTACAGTTTAGTGCGCCGCCATCTTTGATTCATATAGGTTCTACTACACTAAATACGGCGCTCATTGTAACCAACACAAAAATTGAAAGAAAGAGCGCCGCCTGGTGACGCTCATGAGTAGAGTGGCCATATTTTTTTGACTGGAAATCAAAGATTAAGACTCCTAGAACAATTTTCTTTTCAAATTTATAGGGGTTGACCGAATGAATTTTTTGTTATACTACTCTCCGCACAAACCACCCCTAAACTGGTGGCCCAGCTCTGGGCCCAGGTATCAATGTAGCCCCCCGCCTCTATGCGAAATAGACCCTGGTATTGGTCTTTTCTGTGAACGAAATCCCCCGAGTTGGAAGCCACGGGTCACCAATTCTTGATTTCCACAATTATTTCTACAATCAGTCCAATGTATAGGCCCCAGGGACCTCTTATTCAAAATTACCGGAGGGATCACAAAATATTAATGAGCTCGCGCGCAGTCATTTCCACTGATTTAGTCACATGCACCCTTTAATAGCACTTACTGGGGCCTTTGGTAAGAAAAATGGGACTCAAAACAATGACAATTTACCTAAAATACAGTAACCACTTCAACAAAATAAATGCGGTGGACTTGCTGTTCTAAAATGGCGCGTAAAATGGCGCCCTACAGTTTAGTGCGCCGCCATCTTTGATTCATATAGGTTCTACTACACTAAATACGGCGCTCATTGTAACCAACACAAAAATTGAAAGAAAGAGCGCCGCCTGGTGACGCTCATGAGTAGAGTGGCCATATTTTTTTGACTGGAAATCAAAGATTAAGACTCCTAGAACAATTTTCTTTTCAAATTTATAGGGGTTGACCGAATGAATTTTTTGTTATACTACTCTCCGCACAAACCACCCCTAAACTGGTGGCCCAGCTCTGGGCCCAGGTATCAATGTAGCCCCCCGCCTCTATGCGAAATAGACCCTGGTATTGGTCTTTTCTGTGAACGAAATCCCCCGAGTTGGAAGCCACGGGTCACCAATTCTTGATTTCCACAATTATTTCTACAATCAGTCCAATGTATAGGCCCCAGGGACCTCTTATTCAAAATTACCGGAGGGATCACAAAATATTAATGAGCTCGCGCGCAGTCATTTCCACTGATTTAGTCACATGCACCCTTTAATAGCACTTACTGGGGCCTTTGGTAAGAAAAATGGGACTCAAAACAATGACAATTTACCTAAAATACAGTAACCACTTCAACAAAATAAATGCGGTGGACTTGCTGTTCTAAAATGGCGCGTAAAATGGCGCCCTACAGTTTAGTGCGCCGCCATCTTTGATTCATATAGGTTCTACTACACTAAATACGGCGCTCATTGTAACCAACACAAAAATTGAAAGAAAGAGCGCCGCCTGGTGACGCTCATGAGTAGAGTGGCCATATTTTTTTGACTGGAAATCAAAGATTAAGACTCCTAGAACAATTTTCTTTTCAAATTTATAGGGGTTGACCGAATGAATTTTTTGTTATACTACTCTCCGCACAAACCACCCCTAAACTGGTGGCCCAGCTCTGGGCCCAGGTATCAATGTAGCCCCCGCCTCTATGCGAAATAGACCCTGGTATTGGTCTTTTCTGTGAACGAAATCCCCCGAGTTGGAAGCCACGGGTCACCAATTCTTGATTTCCACAATTATTTCTACAATCAGTCCAATGTATAGGCCCCAGGGACCTCTTATTCAAAATTACCGGAGGGATCACAAAATATTAATGAGCTCGCGCGCAGTCATTTCCACTGATTTAGTCACATGCACCCTTTAATAGCACTTACTGGGGCCTTTGGTAAGAAAAATGGGACTCAAAACAATGACAATTTACCTAAAATACAGTAACCACTTCAACAAAATAAATGCGGTGGACTTGCTGTTCTAAAATGGCGCGTAAAATGGCGCCCTACAGTTTAGTGCGCCGCCATCTTTGATTCATATAGGTTCTACTACACTAAATACGGCGCTCATTGTAACCAACACAAAAATTGAAAGAAAGAGCGCCGCCTGGTGACGCTCATGAGTAGAGTGGCCATATTTTTTTGACTGGAAATCAAAGATTAAGACTCCTAGAACAATTTTCTTTTCAAATTTATAGGGGTTGACCGAATGAATTTTTTGTTATACTACTCTCCGCACAAACCACCCCTAAACTGGTGGCCCAGCTCTGGGCCCAGGTATCAATGTAGCCCCCCGCCTCTATGCGAAATAGACCCTGGTATTGGTCTTTTCTGTGAACGAAATCCCCCGAGTTGGAAGCCACGGGTCACCAATTCTTGATTTCCACAATTATTTCTACAATCAGTCCAATGTATAGGCCCCAGGGACCTCTTATTCAAAATTACCGGAGGGATCACAAAATATTAATGAGCTCGCGCGCAGTCATTTCCACGTGATTTAGTCACATGCACCCTTTAATAGCACTTACTGGGGCCTTTGGTAAGAAAAATGGGACTCAAAACAATGACAATTTACCTAAAATACAGTAACCACTTCAACAAAATAAATGCGGTGGACTTGCTGTTCTAAAATGGCGCGTAAAATGGCGCCCTACAGTTTAGTGCGCCGCCATCTTTGATTCATATAGGTTCTACTACACTAAATACGGCGCTCATTGTAACCAACACAAAAATTGAAAGAAAGAGCGCCGCCTGGTGACGCTCATGAGTAGAGTGGCCATATTTTTTTGACTGGAAATCAAAGATTAAGACTCCTAGAACAATTTTCTTTTCAAATTTATAGGGGTTGACCGAATGAATTTTTTGTTATACTACTCTCCGCACAAACCACCCCTAAACTGGTGGCCCAGCTCTGGGCCCAGGTATCAATGTAGCCCCCCGCCTCTATGCGAAATAGACCCTGGTATTGGTCTTTTCTGTGAACGAAATCCCCCGAGTTGGAAGCCACGGGTCACCAATTCTTGATTTCCACAATTATTTCTACAATCAGTCCAATGTATAGGCCCCAGGGACCTCTTATTCAAAATTACCGGAGGGATCACAAAATATTAATGAGCTCGCGCGCAGTCATTTCCACTGATTTAGTCACATGCACCCTTTAATAGCACTTACTGGGGCCTTTGGTAAGAAAAATGGGACTCAAAACAATGACAATTTACCTAAAATACAGTAACCACTTCAACAAAATAAATGCGGTGGACTTGCTGTTCTAAAATGGCGCGTAAAATGGCGCCCTACAGTTTAGTGCGCCGCCATCTTTGATTCATATAGGTTCTACTACACTAAATACGGCGCTCATTGTAACCAACACAAAAATTGAAAGAAAGAGCGCCGCCTGGTGACGCTCATGAGTAGAGTGGCCATATTTTTTTGACTGGAAATCAAAGATTAAGACTCCTAGAACAATTTTCTTTTCAAATTTATAGGGGTTGACCGAATGAATTTTTTGTTATACTACTCTCCGCACAAACCACCCCTAAACTGGTGGCCCAGCTCTGGGCCCAGGTATCAATGTAGCCCCCCGCCTCTATGCGAAATAGACCCTGGTATTGGTCTTTTCTGTGAACGAAATCCCCCGAGTTGGAAGCCACGGGTCACCAATTCTTGATTTCCACAATTATTTCTACAATCAGTCCAATGTATAGGCCCCAGGGACCTCTTATTCAAAATTACCGGAGGGATCACAAAATATTAATGAGCTCGCGCGCAGTCATTTCCACTGATTTAGTCACATGCACCCTTTAATAGCACTTACTGGGGCCTTTGGTAAGAAAAATGGGACTCAAAACAATGACAATTTACCTAAAATACAGTAACCACTTCAACAAAATAAATGCGGTGGACTTGCTGTTCTAAAATGGCGCGTAAAATGGCGCCCTACAGTTTAGTGCGCCGCCATCTTTGATTCATATAGGTTCTACTACACTAAATACGGCGCTCATTGTAACCAACACAAAAATTGAAAGAAAGAGCGCCGCCTGGTGACGCTCATGAGTAGAGTGGCCATATTTTTTTGACTGGAAATCAAAGATTAAGACTCCTAGAACAATTTTCTTTTCAAATTTATAGGGGTTGACCGAATGAATTTTTTGTTATACTACTCTCCGCACAAACCACCCCTAAACTGGTGGCCCAGCTCTGGGCCCAGGTATCAATGTAGCCCCCCGCCTCTATGCGAAATAGACCCTGGTATTGGTCTTTTCTGTGAACGAAATCCCCCGAGTTGGAAGCCACGGGTCACCAATTCTTGATTTCCACAATTATTTCTACAATCAGTCCAATGTATAGGCCCCAGGGACCTCTTATTCAAAATTACCGGAGGGATCACAAAATATTAATGAGCTCGCGCGCAGTCATTTCCACTGATTTAGTCACATGCACCCTTTAATAGCACTTACTGGGGCCTTTGGTAAGAAAAATGGGACTCAAAACAATGACAATTTACCTAAAATACAGTAACCACTTCAACAAAATAAATGCGGTGGACTTGCTGTTCTAAAATGGCGCGTAAAATGGCGCCCTACAGTTTAGTGCGCCGCCATCTTTGATTCATATAGGTTCTACTACACTAAATACGGCGCTCATTGTAACCAACACAAAAATTGAAAGAAAGAGCGCCGCCTGGTGACGCTCATGAGTAGAGTGGCCATATTTTTTTGACTGGAAATCAAAGATTAAGACTCCTAGAACAATTTTCTTTTCAAATTTATAGGGGTTGACCGAATGAATTTTTTGTTATACTACTTCTCCGCACAAACCACCCCTAAACTGGTGGCCCAGCTCTGGGCCCAGGTATCAATGTAGCCCCCCGCCTCTATGCGAAATAGACCCTGGTATTGGTCTTTTCTGTGAACGAAATCCCCCGAGTTGGAAGCCACGGGTCACCAATTCTTGATTTCCACAATTATTTCTACAATCAGTCCAATGTATAGGCCCCAGGGACCTCTTATTCAAAATTACCGGAGGGATCACAAAATATTAATGAGCTCGCGCGCAGTCATTTCCACTGATTTAGTCACATGCACCCTTTAATAGCACTTACTGGGGCCTTTGGTAAGAAAAATGGGACTCAAAACAA
>JBAIAA010001654.1:0-98956 GCA_037893245.1 Crossaster papposus | reverse complement strand
GGATACGGAATGCCTAGCACCATATCCAAGCCGGGTGGCAAAAACTGCTCACTCGACTCTACTAAAATGCACACTGCGACTTTATTCGACCCTATACTGACCCTTATGTCTCAACTCGACTCGAGTGATTTCCCTAAGACGGCTCGACTGCAGCCGAATCATTTAATACGGTAAGTCGTAACACTCTGGTTAATTATCCCATTAATGCACTGAGATACATAATACGCACGAGCACCATTTAAAGAAACCGAAATTAAATACAAAATTAAACAAAATGCGTTGGCCGGGAGTTGAACCCGGGTCAATTGCTTGGAAGGCAACTATTCTAACCGCTATACCACCAACGCTTCGGGAGGGGATACGGAATGCCTAGCACCATATCCAAGCCGGGTGGCAAAAACTGCTCACTCGACTCTACTAAAATGCACACTGCGACTTTATTCGACCCTATACTGACCCTTATGTCTCAACTCGACTCGAGTGATTTCCCTAAGACGGCTCGACTGCAGCCGAATCACTTAATACGGTAAGTCGTAACACTCTGGTTAATTATCACAGTTAATGCACTGAGATACATAATACGCACGAGCACCATTTAAAGAAACCGAAATTAAATACAAAATTAAACAAAATGCGTTGGCCGGGAGTTGAACCCGGGTCAATTGCTTGGAAGGCAACTATTCTAACCGCTATACCACCAACGCTTCGGGAGGGGATACGGAATGCCTAGCACCATATCCAAGCCGGGTGGCAAAAACTGCTCACTCGACTCTACTAAAATGCACACTGCGACTTTATTCGACCCTATACTGACCCTTATGTCTCAACTCGACTCGAGTGATTTCCCTAAGACGGCTCGACTGCAGCCGAATCACTTAATACGGTAAGTCGTAATACTCTGGTTAATTATCACAGTTAATGCACTGAGATACATAATACGCACGAGCACCATTTAAAGAAACCGAAATTAAATACAAAATTAAACAAAATGCGTTGGCCGGGAGTTGAACCCGGGTCAATTGCTTGGAAGGCAACTATTCTAACCGCTATACCACCAACGCTTCGGGAGGGGATACGGAATGCCTAGCACCATATCCAAGCCGGGTGGCAAAAACTGCTCACTCGACTCTACTAAAATGCACACTGCGACTTTATTCGACCCTATACTGACCCTTATGTCTCAACTCGACTCGAGTGATTTCCCTAAGACGGCTCGACTGCAGCCGAATCACTTAATACGGTAAGTCGTAATACTCTGGTTAATTATCACAGTTAATGCACTGAGATACATAATACGCACGAGCACCATTTAAAGAAACCGAAATTAAATACAAAATTAAACAAAATGCGTTGGCCGGGAGTTGAACCCGGGTCAATTGCTTGGAAGGCAACTATTCTAACCGCTATACCACCAACGCTTCGGGAGGGGATACGGAATGCCTAGCACCATATCCAAGCCGGGTGGCAAAAACTGCTCACTCGACTCTACTAAAATGCACACTGCGACTTTATTCGACCCTATACTGACCCTTATGTCTCAACTCGACTCGAGTGATTTCCCTAAGACGGCTCGACTGCAGCCGAATCACTTAATACGGTAAGTCGTAATACTCTGGTTAATTATCACAGTTAATGCACTGAGATACATAATACGCACGAGCACCATTTAAAGAAACCGAAATTAAATACAAAATTAAACAAAATGCGTTGGCCGGGAGTTGAACCCGGGTCAATTGCTTGGAAGGCAACTATTCTAACCGCTATACCACCAACGCTTCGGGAGGGGATACGGAATGCCTAGCACCATATCCAAGCCGGGTGGCAAAAACTGCTCACTCGACTCTACTAAAATGCACACTGCGACTTTATTCGACCCTATACTGAACCTTATGTCTCAACTCGACTCGAGTGATTTCCCTAAGACGGCTCGACTGCAGCCGAATCACTTAATACGGTAAGTCGTAATACTCTGGTTAATTATCACAGTTAATGCACTGAGATACATAATACGCACGAGCACCATTTAAAGAAACCGAAATTAAATACAAAATTAAACAAAATGCGTTGGCCGGGAGTTGAACCCGGGTCAATTGCTTGGAAGGCAACTATTCTAACCGCTATACCACCAACGCTTCGGGAGGGGATACGGAATGCCTAGCACCATATCCAAGCCGGGTGGCAAAAACTGCTCACTCGACTCTACTAAAATGCACACTGCGACTTTATTCGACCCTATACTGACCCTTATGTCTCAACTCGACTCGAGTGATTTCCCTAAGACGGCTCGACTGCAGCCGAATCACTTAATACGGTAAGTCGTAATACTCTGGTTAATTATCACAGTTAATGCACTGAGATACATAATACGCACGAGCACCATTTAAAGAAACCGAAATTAAATACAAAATTAAACAAAATGCGTTGGCCGGGAGTTGAACCCGGGTCAATTGCTTGGAAGGCAACTATTCTAACCGCTATACCACCAACGCTTCGGGAGGGGATACGGAATGCCTAGCACCATATCCAAGCCGGGTGGCAACAACTGCTCACTCGACTCTACTAAAATGCACACTGCGACTTTATTCGACCCTATACTGACCCTTATGTCTCAACTCGACTCGAGTGATTTCCCTAAGACGGCTCGACTGCAGCCGAATCACTTAATACGGTAAGTCGTAATACTCTGGTTAATTATCACAGTTAATGCACTGAGATACATAATACGCACGAGCACCATTTAAAGAAACCGAAATTAAATACAAAATTAAACAAAATGCGTTGGCCGGGAGTTGAACCCGGGTCAATTGCTTGGAAGGCAACTATTCTAACCGCTATACCACCAACGCTTCGGGAGGGGATACGGAATGCCTAGCACCATATCCAAGCCGGGTGGCAAACACTGCTCACTCGACTCTACTAAAATGCACACTGCGACTTTATTCGACCCTATACTGACCCTTATGTCTCAACTCGACTCGAGTGATTTCCCTAAGACGGCTCGACTGCAGCCGAATCACTTAATACGGTAAGTCGTAATACTCTGGTTAATTATCACAGTTAATGCACTGAGATACATAATACGCACGAGCACCATTTAAAGAAACCGAAATTAAATACAAAATTAAACAAAATGCGTTGGCCGGGAGTTGAACCCGGGTCAATTGCTTGGAAGGCAACTATTCTAACCGCTATACCACCAACGCTTTGGGAGGGGATACGGAATGCCTAGCACCATATCCAATCCGGGTGGCAAAAACTGCTCACTCGACTCTACTAAAATGCACACTGCGACTTTATTCGACCCTATACTGACCCTTATGTCTCAACTCGACTCGAGTGATTTCCCTAAGACGGCTCGACTGCAGCCGAATCACTTAATACGGTAAGTCGTAATACTCTGGTTAATTATCACAGTTAATGTACTGAGATACATAATACGCACGAGCACCATTTAAAGAAACCGAAATTAAATACAAAATTAAACAAAATGCGTTGGCCGGGAGTTGAACCCGGGTCAATTGCTTGGAAGGCAACTATTCTAACCGCTATACCACCAACGCTTCGGGAGGGGATACGGAATGCCTAGCACCATATCCAAGCCGGGTGGCAAAAACTGCTCACTCGACTCTACTAAAATGCACACTGCGACTTTATTCGACCCTATACTGACCCTTATGTCTCAACTCGACTCGAGTGATTTCCCTAAGACGGCTCGACTGCAGCCGAATCACTTAATACGGTAAGTCGTAATACTCTGGTTAATTATCACAGTTAATGCACTGAGATACATAATACGCACGAGCACCATTTAAAGAAACCGAAATTAAATACAAAATTAAACAAAATGCGTTGGCCGGAAGTTGAACCCGGGTCAATTGCTTGGAAGGCAAATATTCTAACCGCTATACCACCAACGCTTCGGGAGGGGATACGGAATGCCTAGCACCATATCCAAGCCGGGTGGCAAAAACTGCTCACTCGACTCTACTAAAATGCACACTGCGACTTTATTCGACCCTATACTGACCCTTATGTCTCAACTCGACTCGAGTGATTTCCCTAAGACGGCTCGACTGCAGCCGAATCACTTAATACGGTAAGTCGTAATACTCTGGTTAATTATCACAGTTAATGCACTGAGATACATAATACGCACGAGCACCATTTAAAGAAACCGAAATTAAATACAAAATTAAACAAAATGCGTTGGCCGGGAGTTGAACCCGGGTCAATTGCTTGGAAGGCAACTATTCTAACCGCTATACCACCAACGCTTCGGGAGGGGATACGGAATGCCTAGCACCATATCCAAGCCGGGTGGCAAAAACTGCTCACTCGACTCTACTAAAATGCACACTGCGACTTTATTCGACCCTATACTGACCCTTATGTCTCAACTCGACTCGAGTGATTTCCCTAAGACGGCTCGACTGCAGCCGAATCACTTAATACGGTAAGTCGTAATACTCTGGTTAATTATCACAGTTAATGCACTGAGATACATAATACGCACGAGCACCATTTAAAGAAACCGAAATTAAATACAAAATTAAACAAAATGCGTTGGCCGGGAGTTGACCCCGGGTCAATTGCTTGGAAGGCAACTATTCTAACCGCTATACCACCAACGCTTCGGGAGGGGATACGGAATGCCTAGCACCATATCCAAGCCGGGTGGCAAACACTGCTCACTCGACTCTACTAAAATGCACACTGCGACTTTATTCGACCCTATACTGACCCTTATGTCTCAACTCGACTCGAGTGATTTCCCTAAGACGGCTCGACTGCAGCCGAATCACTTAATACGGTAAGTCGTAATACTCTGGTTAATTATCACAGTTAATGCACTGAGATACATAATACGCACGAGCACCATTTAAAGAAACCGAAATTAAATACAAAATTAAACAAAATGCGTTGGCCGGGAGTTGAACCCGGGTCAATTGCTTGGAAGGCAACTATTCTAACCGCTATACCACCAACGCTTCGGGAGGGGATACGGAATGCCTAGCACCATATCCAAGCCGGGTGGCAAAAACTGCTCACTCGACTCTACTAAAATGCACACTGCGACTTTATTCGACCCTATACTGACCCTTATGTCTCAACTCGACTCGAGTGATTTCCCTAAGACGGCTCGACTGCAGCCGAATCACTTAATACGGTAAGTCGTAATACTCTGGTTAATTATCACAATTAATGCACTGAGATACATAATACGCACGAGCACCATTTAAAGAAACCGAAATTAAATACAAAATTAAACAAAATGCGTTGGCCTGGAGTTGAACCCGGGTCAATTGCTTGGAAGGCAACTATTCTAACCGCTATACCACCAACGCTTCGGGAGGGGATACGGAATGCCTAGCACCATATCCAAGCCGGGTGGCAAAAACTGCTCACTCGACTCTACTAAAATGCACACTGCGACTTTATTCGACCCTATACTGACCCTTATGTCTCAACTCGACTCGAGTGATTTCCCTAAGACGGCTCGACTGCAGCCGAATCACTTAATACGGTAAGTCGTAATACTCTGGTTAATTATCACAGTTAATGCACTGAGATACATAATACGCACGAGCACCATTTAAAGAAACCGAAATTAAATACAAAATTAAACAAAATGCGTTGGCCGGGAGTTGAACCCGGGTCAATTGCTTGGAAGGCAACTATTCTAACCGCTATACCACCAACGCTTCGGGAGGGGATACGGAATGCCTAGCACCATATCCAAGCCGGGTGGCAAAAACTGCTCACTCGACTCTACTAAAATGCACACTGCGACTTTATTCGACCCTATACTGACCCTTATGTCTCAACTCGACTCGAGTGATTTCCCTAAGACGGCTCGACTGCAGCCGAATCACTTAATACGGTAAGTCGTAATACTCTGGTTAATTATCACAGTTAATGCACTGAGATACATAATACGCACGAGCACCATTTAAAGAAACCGAAATTAAATACAAAATTAAACAAAATGCGTTGGCCGGGAGTTGAACCCGGGTCAATTGCTTGGAAGGCAACTATTCTAACCGCTATACCACCAACGCTTCGGGAGGGGATACGGAATGCCTAGCACCATATCCAAGCCGGGTGGCAAAAACTGCTCACTCGACTCTACTAAAATGCACACTGCGACTTTATTCGACCCTATACTGACCCTTATGTCTCAACTCGACTCGAGTGATTTCCCTAAGACGGCTCGACTGCAGCCGAATCACTTAATACGGTAAGTCGTAATATTCTGGTTAATTATCACAGTTAATGCACTGAGATACATAATACGCACGAGCACCATTTAAAGAAACCGAAATTAAATACAAAATTAAACAAAATGCGTTGGCCGGGAGTTGAACCCGGGTCAATTGCTTGGAAGGCAACTATTCTAACCGCTATACCACCAACGCTTCGGGAGGGGATACGGAATGACTAGCACCATATCCAAGCCGGGTGGCAAAAACTGCTCACTCGACTCTACTAAAATGCACACTGCGACTTTATTCGACCCTATACTGACCCTTATGTCTCAACTCGACTCGAGTGATTTCCCTAATACGGCTCGACTGCAGCCGAATCACTTAATACGGTAAGTCGTAATACTCTGGTTAATTATCACAGTTAATGCACTGAGATACATAATACGCACGAGCACCATTTAAAGAAACCGAAATTAAATACAAAATTAAACAAAATGCGTTGGCCGGGAGTTGAACCCGGGTCAATTGCTTGGAAGGCAACTATTCTAACCGCTATACCACCAACGCTTCGGAAGGGGATACGGAATGCCTAGCACCATATCCAAGCCGGGTGGCAAAAACTGCTCACTCGACTCTACTAAAATGCACACTGCGACTTTATTCGACCCTATACTGACCCTTATGTCTCAACTCGACTCGAGTGATTTCCCTAAGACGGCTCGACTGCAGCCGAATCACTTAATACGGTAAGTCGTAATACTCTGGTTAATTATCACAGTTAATGCACTGAGATACATAATACGCACGAGCACCATTTAAAGAAACCGAAATTAAATACAAAATTAAACAAAATGCGTTGGCCGGGAGTTGAACCCGGGTCAATTGCTTGGAAGGCAACTATTCTAACCGCTATACCACCAACGCTTCGGGAGGGGATACGGAATGCCTAGCACCATATCCAAGCCGGGTGGCAAAAACTGCTCACTCGACTCTACTAAAATGCACACTGCGACTTTATTCGACCCTATACTGACCCTTATGTCTCAACTCGACTCGAGTGATTTCCCTAAGACGGCTCGACTGCAGCCGAATCACTTAATACGGTAAGTCGTAATACTCTGGTTAATTATCACAGTTAATGCACTGAGATACATAATACGCACGAGCACCATTTAAAGAAACCGAAATTAAATACAAAATTAAACAAAATGCGTTGGCCGGGAGTTGAACCCGGGTGAATTGCTTGGAAGGCAACTATTCTAACCGCTATACCACCAACGCTTCGGGAGGGGATACGGAATGACTAGCACCATATCCAAGCCGGGTGGCAAAAACTGCTCACTCGACTCTACTAAAATGCACACTGCGACTTTATTCGACCCTATACTGACCCTTATGTCTCAACTCGACTCGAGTGATTTCCCTAAGACGGCTCGACTGCAGCCGAATCACTTAATACGGTAAGTCGTAATACTCTGGTTAATTATCACAGTTAATGCACTGAAATACATAATACGCACGAGCACCATTTAAAGAAACCGAAATTAAATACAAAATTAAACAAAATGCGTTGGCCGGGAGTTGAACCCGGGTCAATTGCTTGGAAGGCAACTATTCTAACCGCTATACCACCAACGCTTCGGGAGGGGATACGGAATGCCTAGCACCATATCCAAGCCGGGTGGCAAAAACTGCTCACTCGACTCTACTAAAATGCACACTGCGACTTTATTCGACCCTATACTGACCCTTATGTCTCAACTCGACTCGAGTGATTTCCCTAAGACGGCTCGACTGCAGCCGAATCACTTAATACGGTAAGTCGTAATACTCTGGTTAATTATCACAGTTAATGCACTGAGATACATAATACGCACGAGCACCATTTAAAGAAACCGAAATTAAATACAAAATTAAACAAAATGCGTTGGCCGGGAGTTGAACCCGGGTCAATTGCTTGGAAGGCAACTATTCTAACCGCTATACCACCAACGCTTCGGGAGGGGATACGGAATGCCTAGCACCATATCCAAGCCGGGTGGCAAAAAACTGCTCACTCGACTCTACTAAAATGCACACTGCGACTTTATTCGACCCTATACTGACCCTTATGTCTCAACTCGACTCGAGTGATTTCCCTAAGACGGCTCGACTGCAGCCGAATCACTTAATACGGTAAGTCGTAATACTCTGGTTAATTATCACAGTTAATGCACTGAGATACATAATACGCACGAGCACCATATAAAGAAACCGAAATTAAATACAAAATTAAACAAAATGCGTTGGCCGGGAGTTGAACCCGGGTCAATTGCTTGGAAGGCAACTATTCTAACCGCTATACCACCAACGCTTCGGGAGGGGATACGGAATGCCTAGCACCATATCCAAGCCGGGTGGCAAAAACTGCTCACTCGACTCTACTAAAATGCACACTGCGACTTTATTCGACCCTATACTGACCCTTATGTCTCAACTCGACTCGAGTGATTTCCCTAAGACGGCTCGACTGCAGCCGAATCACTTAATACGGTAAGTCGTAATACTCTGGTTAATTATCACAGTTAATGCACTGAGATACATAATACGCACGAGCACCATTTAAAGAAACCGAAATTAAATACAAAATTAAACAAAATGCGTTGGCCGGGAGTTGAACCCGGGTCAATTGCTTGGAAGGCAACTATTCTAACCGCTATACCACCAACGCTTCGGGAGGGGATACGGAATGCCTAGCACCATATCCAAGCCGGGTGGCAAAAACTGCTCACTCGACTCTACTAAAATGCACACTGCGACTTTATTCGACCCTATACTGACCCTTATGTCTCAACTCGACTCGAGTGATTTCCCTAAGACGGCTCGACTGCAGCCGAATCACTTAATACGGTAAGTCGTAATACTCTGGTTAATTATCACAGTTAATGCACTGAGATACATAATACGCACGAGCACCATTTAAAGAAACCGAAATTAAATACAAAATTAAACAAAATGCGTTGGCCGGGAGTTGAACCCGGGTCAATTGCTTGGAAGGCAACTATTCTAACCGCTATACCACCAACGCTTCGGGAGGGGATACGGAATGCCTAGCACCATATCCAAGCCGGGTGGCAAAAACTGCTCACTCGACTCTACTAAAATGCACACTGCGACTTTATTCGACCCTATACTGACCCTTATGTCTCAACTCGACTCGAGTGATTTCCCTAAGACGGCTCGACTGCAGCCGAATCACTTAATACGGTAAGTCGTAATACTCTGGTTAATTATCACAATTAATGCACTGAGATACATAATACGCACGAGCACCATTTAAAGAAACCGAAATTAAATACAAAATTAAACAAAATGCGTTGGCCGGGAGTTGAACCCGGGTCAATTGCTTGGAAGGCAACTATTCTAACCGCTATACCACCAACGCTTCGGGAGGGGATACGGAATGCCTAGCACCATATCCAAGCCGGGTGGCAAAAACTGCTCACTCGACTCTACTAAAATGCACACTGCGACTTTATTCGACCCTATACTGACCCTTATGTCTCAACTCGACTCGAGTGATTTCCCTAAGACGGCTCGACTGCAGCCGAATCACTTAATACGGTAAGTCGTAATACTCTGGTTAATTATCACAGTTAATGCACTGAGATACATAATACGCACGAGCACCATTTAAAGAAACCGAAATTAAATACAAAATTAAACAAAATGCGTTGGCCGGGAGTTGAACCCGGGTCAATTGCTTGGAAGGCAACTATTCTAACCGCTATACCACCAACGCTTCGGGAGGGGATACGGAATGCCTAGCACCATATCCAAGCCGGGTGGCAAAAACTGCTCACTCGACTCTACTAAAATGCACACATGCGACTTTATTCGACCCTATACTGACCCTTATGTCTCAACTCGACTCGAGTGATTTTCCTAAGACGGCTCGACTGCAGCCGAATCACTTAATACGGTAA
Organism: Crossaster papposus; assembly: GCA_037893245.1. Lineage (NCBI taxonomy): Eukaryota > Metazoa > Echinodermata > Asteroidea > Velatida > Solasteridae > Crossaster > Crossaster papposus. Next base: position 88,785 of record JBAIAA010001654.1, on the reverse strand, counting down.
GTCGTAATACTCTGGTTAATTATCACAGTTAATGCACTGAGATACATAATACGCACGAGCACCATTTAAAGAAACCGAAATTAAATACAAAATTAAACAAAATGCGTTGGCCGGGAGTTGAACCCGGGTCAATTGCTTGGAAGGCAACTATTCTAACCGCTATACCACCAACGCTTCGGGAGGGGATACGGAATGCCTAGCACCATATCCAAGCCGGGTGGCAAAAACTGCTCACTCGACTCTACTAAAATGCACACTGCGACTTTATTCGACCCTATACTGACCCTTATGTCTCAACTCGACTCGAGTGATTTCCCTAAGACGGCTCGACTGCAGCCGAATCACTTAATACGGTAAGTCGTAATACTCTGGTTAATTATCACAGTTAATGCACTGAGATACATAATACGCACGAGCACCATTTAAAGAAACCGAAATTAAATACAAAATTAAACAAAATGCGTTGGCCGGGAGTTGAACCCGGGTCAATTGCTTGGAAGGCAACTATTCTAACCGCTATACCACCAACGCTTCGGGAGGGGATACGGAATGCCTAGCACCATATCCAAGCCGGGTGGCAAAAACTGCTCACTCGACTCTACTAAAATGCACACTGCGACTTTATTCGACCCTATACTGACCCTTATGTCTCAACTCGACTCGAGTGATTTCCCTAAGACGGCTCGACTGCAGCCGAATCACTTAATACGGTAAGTCGTAATACTCTGGTTAATTATCACAGTTAATGCACTGAGATACATAATACGCACGAGCACCATTTAAAGAAACCGAAATTAAATACAAAATTAAACAAAATGCGTTGGCCGGGAGTTGAACCCGGGTCAATTGCTTGGAAGGCAACTATTCTAACCGCTATACCACCAACGCTTCGGGAGGGGATACGGAATGCCTAGCACCATATCCAAGCCGGGTGGCAAAAACTGCTCACTCGACTCTACTAAAATGCACACATGCGACTTTATTCGACCCTATACTGACCCTTATGTCTCAACTCGACTCGAGTGATTTTCCTAAGACGGCTCGACTGCAGCCGAATCACTTAATACGGTAAGTCGTAATACTCTGGTTAATTATCACAGTTAATGCACTGAGATACATAATACGCACGAGCACCATTTAAAGAAACCGAAATTAAATACAAAATTAAACAAAATGCGTTGGCCGGGAGTTGAACCCGGGTCAATTGCTTGGAAGGCAACTATTCTAACCGCTATACCACCAACGCTTCGGGAGGGGATACGGAATGCCTAGCACCATATCCAAGCCGGGTGGCAAAAACTGCTCACTCGACTCTACTAAAATGCACACTGCGACTTTATTCGACCCTATACTGACCCTTATGTCTCAACTCGACTCGAGTGATTTCCCTAAGACGGCTCGACTGCAGCCGAATCACTTAATACGGTAAGTCGTAATACTCTGGTTAATTATCACAGTTAATGCACTGAGATACATAATACGCACGAGCACCATTTAAAGAAACCGAAATTAAATACAAAATTAAACAAAATGCGTTGGCCGGGAGTTGAACCCGGGTCAATTGCTTGGAAGGCAACTATTCTAACCGCTATACCACCAACGCTTCGGGAGGGGATACGGAATGCCTAGCACCATATCCAAGCCGGGTGGCAAAAACTGCTCACTCGACTCTACTAAAATGCACACTGCGACTTTATTCGACCCTATACTGACCCTTATGTCTCAACTCGACTCGAGTGATTTCCCTAAGACGGCTCGACTGCAGCCGAATCACTTAATACGGTAAGTCGTAATACTCTGGTTAATTATCACAGTTAATGCACTGAGATACATAATACGCACGAGCACCATTTAAAGAAACCGAAATTAAATACAAAATTAAACAAAATGCGTTGGCCGGGAGTTGAACCCGGGTCAATTGCTTGGAAGGCAACTATTCTAACCGCTATACCACCAACGCTTCGGGAGGGGATACGGAATGCCTAGCACCATATCCAAGCCGGGTGGCAAAAACTGCTCACTCGACTCTACTAAAATGCACACTGCGACTTTATTCGACCCTATACTGACCCTTATGTCTCAACTCGACTCGAGTGATTTCCCTAAGACGGCTCGACTGCAGCCGAATCACTTAATACGGTAAGTCGTAATACTCTGGTTAATTATCACAGTTAATGCACTGAGATACATAATACGCACGAGCACCATTTAAAGAAACCGAAATTAAATACAAAATTAAACAAAATGCGTTGGCCGGGAGTTGAACCCGGGTCAATTGCTTGGAAGGCAACTATTCTAACCGCTATACCACCAACGCTTCGGGAGGGGATACGGAATGCCTAGCACCATATCCAAGCCGGGTGGCAAAAACTGCTCACTCGACTCTACTAAAATGCACACTGCGACTTTATTCGACCCTATACTGACCCTTATGTCTCAACTCGACTCGAGTGATTTCCCTAAGACGGCTCGACTGCAGCCGAATCACTTAATACGGTAAGTCGTAATATTCTGGTTAATTATCACAGTTAATGCACTGAGATACATAATACGCACGAGCACCATTTAAAGAAACCGAAATTAAATACAAAATTAAACAAAATGCGTTGGCCGGGAGTTGAACCCGGGTCAATTGCTTGGAAGGCAACTATTCTAACCGCTATACCACCAACGCTTCGGGAGGGGATACGGAATGACTAGCACCATATCCAAGCCGGGTGGCAAAAACTGCTCACTCGACTCTACTAAAATGCACACTGCGACTTTATTCGACCCTATACTGACCCTTATGTCTCAACTCGACTCGAGTGATTTCCCTAAGACGGCTCGACTGCAGCCGAATCACTTAATACGGTAAGTCGTAATACTCTGGTTAATTATCACAGTTAATGCACTGAGATACATAATACGCACGAGCACCATTTAAAGAAACCGAAATTAAATACAAAATTAAACAAAATGCGTTGGCCGGGAGTTGAACCCGGGTCAATTGCTTGGAAGGCAACTATTCTAACCGCTATACCACCAACGCTTCGGAAGGGGATACGGAATGCCTAGCACCATATCCAAGCCGGGTGGCAAAAACTGCTCACTCGACTCTACTAAAATGCACACTGCGACTTTATTCGACCCTATACTGACCCTTATGTCTCAACTCGACTCGAGTGATTTCCCTAAGACGGCTCGACTGCAGCCGAATCACTTAATACGGTAAGTCGTAATACTCTGGTTAATTATCACAGTTAATGCACTGAGATACATAATACGCACGAGCACCATTTAAAGAAACCGAAATTAAATACAAAATTAAACAAAATGCGTTGGCCGGGAGTTGAACCCGGGTCAATTGCTTGGAAGGCAACTATTCTAACCGCTATACCACCAACGCTTCGGGAGGGGATACGGAATGCCTAGCACCATATCCAAGCCGGGTGGCAAAAACTGCTCACTCGACTCTACTAAAATGCACACTGCGACTTTATTCGACCCTATACTGACCCTTATGTCTCAACTCGACTCGAGTGATTTCCCTAAGACGGCTCGACTGCAGCCGAATCACTTAATACGGTAAGTCGTAATACTCTGGTTAATTATCACAGTTAATGCACTGAGATACATAATACGCACGAGCACCATTTAAAGAAACCGAAATTAAATACAAAATTAAACAAAATGCGTTGGCCGGGAGTTGAACCCGGGTGAATTGCTTGGAAGGCAACTATTCTAACCGCTATACCACCAACGCTTCGGGAGGGGATACGGAATGACTAGCACCATATCCAAGCCGGGTGGCAAAAACTGCTCACTCGACTCTACTAAAATGCACACTGCGACTTTATTCGACCCTATACTGACCCTTATGTCTCAACTCGACTCGAGTGATTTCCCTAAGACGGCTCGACTGCAGCCGAATCACTTAATACGGTAAGTCGTAATACTCTGGTTAATTATCACAGTTAATGCACTGAGATACATAATACGCACGAGCACCATTTAAAGAAACCGAAATTAAATACAAAATTAAACAAAATGCGTTGGCCGGGAGTTGAACCCGGGTGAATTGCTTGGAAGGCAACTATTCTAACCGCTATACCACCAACGCTTCGGAAGGGGATACGGAATGCCTAGCACCATATCCAAGCCGGGTGGCAAAAACTGCTCACTCGACTCTACTAAAATGCACACTGCGACTTTATTCGACCCTATACTGACCCTTATGTCTCAACTCGACTCGAGTGATTTCCCTAAGACGGCTCGACTGCAGCCGAATCACTTAATACGGTATGTCGTAATACTCTGGTTAATTATCACAGTTAATGCACTGAGATACATAATACGCACGAGCACCATTTAAAGAAACCGAAATTAAATACAAAATTAAACAAAATGCGTTGGCCGGGAGTTGAACCCGGGTCAATTGCTTGGAAGGCAACTATTCTAACCGCTATACCACCAACGCTTCGGGAGGGGATACGGAATGCCTAGCACCATATCCAAGCCGGGTGGCAAAAACTGCTCACTCGACTCTACTAAAATGCACACTGCGACTTTATTCGACCCTATACTGACCCTTATGTCTCAACTCGACTCGAGTGATTTCCCTAAGACGGCTCGACTGCAGCCGAATCACTTAATACGGTAAGTCGTAATACTCTGGTTAATTATCACAGTTAATGCACTGAGATACATAATACGCACGAGCACCATTTAAAGAAACCGAAATTAAATACAAAATTAAACAAAATGCGTTGGCCGGGAGTTGAACCCGGGTCAATTGCTTGGAAGGCAACTATTCTAACCGCTATACCACCAACGCTTCGGGAGGGGATACGGAATGCCTAGCACCATATCCAAGCCGGGTGGCAAAAACTGCTCACTCGACTCTACTAAAATGCACACTGCGACTTTATTCGACCCTATACTGACCCTTATGTCTCAACTCGACTCGAGTGATTTCCCTAAGACGGCTCGACTGCAGCCGAATCACTTAATACGGTAAGTCGTAATACTCTGGTTAATTATCACAGTTAATGCACTGAGATACATAATACGCACGAGCACCATTTAAAGAAACCGAAATTAAATACAAAATTAAACAAAATGCGTTGGCCGGGAGTTGAACCCGGGTCAATTGCTTGGAAGGCAACTATTCTAACCGCTATACCACCAACGCTTCGGGAGGGGATACGGAATGCCTAGCACCATATCCAAGCCGGGTGGCAAAAACTGCTCACTCGACTCTACTAAAATGCACACTGCGACTTTATTCGACCCTATACTGACCCTTATGTCTCAACTCGACTCGAGTGATTTCCCTAAGACGGCTCGACTGCAGCCGAATCACTTAATACGGTAAGTCGTAATACTCTGGTTAATTATCACAGTTAATGCACTGAGATACATAATACGCACGAGCACCATTTAAAGAAACCGAAATTAAATACAAAATTAAACAAAATGCGTTGGCCGGGAGTTGAACCCGGGTCAATTGCTTGGAAGGCAACTATTCTAACCGCTATACCACCAACGCTTCGGGAGGGGATACGGAATGCCTAGCACCATATCCAAGCCGGGTGGCAAAAACTGCTCACTCGACTCTACTAAAATGCACACTGCGACTTTATTCGACCCTATACTGACCCTTATGTCTCAACTCGACTCGAGTGATTTCCCTAAGACGGCTCGACTGCAGCCGAATCACTTAATACGGTAAGTCGTAATACTCTGGTTAATTATCACAGTTAATGCACTGAGATACATAATACGCACGAGCACCATTTAAAGAAACCGAAATTAAATACAAAATTAAACAAAATGCGTTGGCCGGGAGTTGAACCCGGGTCAATTGCTTGGAAGGCAACTATTCTAACCGCTATACCACCAACGCTTCGGGAGGGGATACGGAATGCCTAGCACCATATCCAAGCCGGGTGGCAAAAACTGCTCACTCGACTCTACTAAAATGCACACTGCGACTTTATTCGACCCTATACTGACCCTTATGTCTCAACTCGACTCGAGTGATTTCCCTAAGACGGCTCGACTGCAGCCGAATCACTTAATACGGTAAGTCGTAATACTCTGGTTAATTATCACAGTTAATGCACTGAGATACATAATACGCACGAGCACCATTTAAAGAAACCGAAATTAAATACAAAATTAAACAAAATGCGTTGGCCGGGAGTTGAACCCGGGTCAATTGCTTGGAAGGCAACTATTCTAACCGCTATACCACCAACGCTTCGGGAGGGGATACGGAATGCCTAGCACCATATCCAAGCCGGGTGGCAAAAACTGCTCACTCGACTCTACTAAAATGCACACTGCGACTTTATTCGACCCTATACTGACCCTTATGTCTCAACTCGACTCGAGTGATTTCCCTAAGACGGCTCGACTGCAGCCGAATCACTTAATACGGTAAGTCGTAATACTCTGGTTAATTATCACAGTTAATGCACTGAGATACATAATACGCACGAGCACCATTTAAAGAAACCGAAATTAAATACAAAATTAAACAAAATGCGTTGGCCGGGAGTTGAACCCGGGTCAATTGCTTGGAAGGCAACTATTCTAACCGCTATACCACCAACGCTTCGGGAGGGGATACGGAATGCCTAGCACCATATCCAAGCCGGGTGGCAAAAACTGCTCACTCGACTCTACTAAAATGCACACTGCGACTTTATTCGACCCTATACTGACCCTTATGTCTCAACTCGACTCGAGTGATTTCCCTAAGACGGCTCGACTGCAGCCGAATCACTTAATACGGTAAGTCGTAATACTCTGGTTAATTATCACAGTTAATGCACTGAGATACATAATACGCACGAGCACCATTTAAAGAAACCGAAATTAAATACAAAATTAAACAAAATGCGTTGGCCGGGAGTTGAACCCGGGTCAATTGCTTGGAAGGCAACTATTCTAACCGCTATACCACCAACGCTTCGGGAGTGGATACGGAATGCCTAGCACCATATCCAAGCCGGGTGGCAAAAACTGCTCACTCGACTCTACTAAAATGCACACTGCGACTTTATTCGACCCTATACTGACCCTTATGTCTCAACTCGACTCGAGTGATTTCCCTAAGACGGCTCGACTGCAGCCGAATCACTTAATACGGTAAGTCGTAATACTCTGGTTAATTATCACAGTTAATGCACTGAGATACATAATACGCACGAGCACCATTTAAAGAAACCGAAATTAAATACAAAATTAAACAAAATGCGTTGGCCGGGAGTTGAACCCGGGTCAATTGCTTGGAAGGCAACTATTCTAACCGCTATACCACCAACGCTTCGGGAGGGGATACGGAATGCCTAGCACCATATCCAAGCCGGGTGGCAAAAACTGCTCACTCGACTCTACTAAAATGCACACTGCGACTTTATTCGACCCTATACTGACCCTTATGTCTCAACTCGACTCGAGTGATTTCCCTAAGACGGCTCGACTGCAGCCGAATCACTTAATACGGTAAGTCGTAATACTCTGGTTAATTATCACAGTTAATGCACTGAGATACATAATACGCACGAGCACCATTTAAAGAAACCGAAATTAAATACAAAATTAAACAAAATGCGTTGGCCGGGAGTTGAACCCGGGTCAATTGCTTGGAAGGCAACTATTCTAACCGCTATACCACCAACGCTTCGGGAGGGGATACGGAATGCCTAGCACCATATCCAAGCCGGGTGGCAAAAACTGCTCACTCGACTCTACTAAAATGCACACTGCGACTTTATTCGACCCTATACTGACCCTTATGTCTCAACTCGACTCGAGTGATTTCCCTAAGACGGCTCGACTGCAGCCGAATCACTTAATACGGTAAGTCGTAATACTCTGGTTAATTATCACAGTTAATGCACTGAGATACATAATACGCACGAGCACCATTTAAAGAAACCGAAATTAAATACAAAATTAAACAAAATGCGTTGGCCGGGAGTTGAACCCGGGTCAATTGCTTGGAAGGCAACTATTCTAACCGCTATACCACCAACGCTTCGGGAGGGGATACGGAATGCCTAGCACCATATCCAAGCCGGGTGGCAAAAACTGCTCACTCGACTCTACTAAAATGCACACTGCGACTTTATTCGACCCTATACTGACCCTTATGTCTCAACTCGACTCGAGTGATTTCCCTAAGACGGCTCGACTGCAGCCGAATCACTTAATACGGTAAGTCGTAATACTCTGGTTAATTATCACAGTTAATGCACTGAGATACATAATACGCACGAGCACCATTTAAAGAAACCGAAATTAAATACAAAATTAAACAAAATGCGTTGGCCGGGAGTTGAACCCGGGTCAATTGCTTGGAAGGCAACTATTCTAACCGCTATACCACCAACGCTTCGGGAGTGGATACGGAATGCCTAGCACCATATCCAAGCCGGGTGGCAAAAACTGCTCACTCGACTCTACTAAAATGCACACTGCGACTTTATTCGACCCTATACTGACCCTTATGTCTCAACTCGACTCGAGTGATTTCCCTAAGACGGCTCGACTGCAGCCGAATCACTTAATACGGTAAGTCGTAATACTCTGGTATATTATCACTGTTAATGCACTGAGATACATAATACGCACGAGCACCATTTAAAGAAACCGAAATTAAATACAAAATTAAACAAAATGCGTTGGCCGGGAGTTGAACCCGGGTCAATTGCTTGGAAGGCAACTATTCTAACCGCTATACCACCAACGCTTCGGGAGGGGATACGGAATGCCTAGCACCATATCCAAGCCGGGTGGCAAAAACTGCTCACTCGACTCTACTAAAATGCACACTGCGACTTTATTCGACCCTATACTGACCCTTATGTCTCAACTCGACTCGAGTGATTTCCCTAAGACGGCTCGACTGCAGCCGAATCACTTAATACGGTAAGTCGTAATACTCTGGTTAATTATCACAGTTAATGCACTGAGATACATAATACGCACGAGCACCATTTAAAGAAACCGAAATTAAATACAAAATTAAACAAAATGCGTTGGCCGGGAGTTGAACCCGGGTCAATTGCTTGGAAGGCAACTATTCTAACCGCTATACCACCAACGCTTCGGGAGTGGATACGGAATGCCTAGCACCATATCCAAGCCGGGTGGCAAAAACTGCTCACTCGACTCTACTAAAATGCACACTGCGACTTTATTCGACCCTATACTGACCCTTATGTCTCAACTCGACTCGAGTGATTTCCCTAAGACGGCTCGACTGCAGCCGAATCACTTAATACGGTAAGTCGTAATACTCTGGTATATTATCACTGTTAATGCACTGAGATACATAATACGCACGAGCACCATTTAAAGAAACCGAAATTAAATACAAAATTAAACAAAATGCGTTGGCCGGGAGTTGAACCCGGGTCAATTGCTTGGAAGGCAACTATTCTAACCGCTATACCACCAACGCTTCGGGAGGGGATACGGAATGCCTAGCACCATATCCAAGCCGGGTGGCAAAAACTGCTCACTCGACTCTACTAAAATGCACACTGCGACTTTATTCGACCCTATACTGACCCTTATGTCTCAACTCGACTCGAGTGATTTCCCTAAGACGGCTCGACTGCAGCCGAATCACTTAATACGGTAAGTCGTAATACTCTGGTATATTATCACTGTTAATGCACTGAGATACATAATACGCACGAGCACCATTTAAAGAAACCGAAATTAAATACAAAATTAAACAAAATGCGTTGGCCGGGAGTTGAACCCGGGTCAATTGCTTGGAAGGCAACTATTCTAACCGCTATACCACCAACGCTTCGGGAGGGGATACGGAATGCCTAGCACCATATCCAAGCCGGGTGGCAAAAACTGCTCACTCGACTCTACTAAAATGCACACTGCGACTTTATTCGACCCTATACTGACCCTTATGTCTCAACTCGACTCGAGTGATTTCCCTAAGACGGCTCGACTGCAGCCGAATCACTTAATACGGTAAGTCGTAATACTCTGGTTAATTATCACAGTTAATGCACTGAGATACATAATACGCACGAGCACCATTTAAAGAAACCGAAATTAAATACAAAATTAAACAAAATGCGTTGGCCGGGAGTTGAACCCGGGTCAATTGCTTGGAAGGCAACTATTCTAACCGCTATACCACCAACGCTTCGGGAGTGGATACGGAATGCCTAGCACCATATCCAAGCCGGGTGGCAAAAACTGCTCACTCGACTCTACTAAAATGCACACTGCGACTTTATTCGACCCTATACTGACCCTTATGTCTCAACTCGACTCGAGTGATTTCCCTAAGACGGCTCGACTGCAGCCGAATCACTTAATACGGTAAGTCGTAATACTCTGGTATATTATCACTGTTAATGCACTGAGATACATAATACGCACGAGCACCATTTAAAGAAACCGAAATTAAATACAAAATTAAACAAAATGCGTTGGCCGGGAGTTGAACCCGGGTCAATTGCTTGGAAGGCAACTATTCTAACCGCTATACCACCAACGCTTCGGGAGGGGATACGGAATGCCTAGCACCATATCCAAGCCGGGTGGCAAAAACTGCTCACTCGACTCTACTAAAATGCACACTGCGACTTTATTCGACCCTATACTGACCCTTATGTCTCAACTCGACTCGAGTGATTTCCCTAAGACGGCTCGACTGCAGCCGAATCACTTAATACGGTAAGTCGTAATACTCTGGTTAATTATCACAGTTAATGCACTGAGATACATAATACGCACGAGCACCATTTAAAGAAACCGAAATTAAATACAAAATTAAACAAAATGCGTTGGCCGGGAGTTGAACCCGGGTCAATTGCTTGGAAGGCAACTATTCTAACCGCTATACCACCAACGCTTCGGGAGTGGATACGGAATGCCTAGCACCATATCCAAGCCGGGTGGCAAAAACTGCTCACTCGACTCTACTAAAATGCACACTGCGACTTTATTCGACCCTATACTGACCCTTATGTCTCAACTCGACTCGAGTGATTTCCCTAAGACGGCTCGACTGCAGCCGAATCACTTAATACGGTAAGTCGTAATACTCTGGTTAATTATCACAGTTAATGCACTGAGATACATAATACGCACGAGCACCATTTAAAGAAACCGAAATTAAATACAAAATTAAACAAAATGCGTTGGCCGGGAGTTGAACCCGGGTCAATTGCTTGGAAGGCAACTATTCTAACCGCTATACCACCAACGCTTCGGGAGGGGATACGGAATGCCTAGCACCATATCCAAGCCGGGTGGCAAAAACTGCTCACTCGACTCTACTAAAATGCACACTGCGACTTTATTCGACCCTATACTGACCCTTATGTCTCAACTCGACTCGAGTGATTTCCCTAAGACGGCTCGACTGCAGCCGAATCACTTAATACGGTAAGTCGTAATACTCTGGTTAATTATCACAGTTAATGCACTGAGATACATAATACGCACGAGCACCATTTAAAGAAACCGAAATTAAATACAAAATTAAACAAAATGCGTTGGCCGGGAGTTGAACCCGGGTCAATTGCTTGGAAGGCAACTATTCTAACCGCTATACCACCAACGCTTCGGGAGGGGATACGGAATGCCTAGCACCATATCCAAGCCGGGTGGCAAAAACTGCTCACTCGACTCTACTAAAATGCACACTGCGACTTTATTCGACCCTATACTGACCCTTATGTCTCAACTCGACTCGAGTGATTTCCCTAAGACGGCTCGACTGCAGCCGAATCACTTAATACGGTAAGTCGTAATACTCTGGTTAATTATCACAGTTAATGCACTGAGATACATAATACGCACGAGCACCATTTAAAGAAACCGAAATTAAATACAAAATTAAACAAAATGCGTTGGCCGGGAGTTGAACCCGGGTCAATTGCTTGGAAGGCAACTATTCTAACCGCTATACCACCAACGCTTCGGGAGGGGATACGGAATGCCTAGCACCATATCCAAGCCGGGTGGCAAAAACTGCTCACTCGACTCTACTAAAATGCACACTGCGACTTTATTCGACCCTATACTGACCCTTATGTCTCAACTCGACTCGAGTGATTTCCCTAAGACGGCTCGACTGCAGCCGAATCACTTAATACGGTAAGTCGTAATACTCTGGTTAATTATCACAGTTAATGCACTGAGATACATAATACGCACGAGCACCATTTAAAGAAACCGAAATTAAATACAAAATTAAACAAAATGCGTTGGCCGGGAGTTGAACCCGGGTCAATTGCTTGGAAGGCAACTATTCTAACCGCTATACCACCAACGCTTCGGGAGTGGATACGGAATGCCTAGCACCATATCCAAGCCGGGTGGCAAAAACTGCTCACTCGACTCTACTAAAATGCACACTGCGACTTTATTCGACCCTATACTGACCCTTATGTCTCAACTCGACTCGAGTGATTTCCCTAAGACGGCTCGACTGCAGCCGAATCACTTAATACGGTAAGTCGTAATACTCTGGTATATTATCACTGTTAATGCACTGAGATACATAATACGCACGAGCACCATTTAAAGAAACCGAAATTAAATACAAAATTAAACAAAATGCGTTGGCCGGGAGTTGAACCCGGGTCAATTGCTTGGAAGGAAACTATTCTAACCGCTATACCACCAACGCTTCGGGAGGGGATACGGAATGCCTAGCACCATATCCAAGCCGGGTGGCAAAAACTGCTCACTCGACTCTACTAAAATGCACACTGCGACTTTATTCGACCCTATACTGACCCTTATGTCTCAACTCGACTCGAGTGATTTCCCTAAGACGGCTCGACTGCAGCCGAATCACTTAATACGGTAAGTCGTAATACTCTGGTTAATTATCACAGTTAATGCACTGAGATACATAATACGCACGAGCACCATTTAAAGAAACCGAAATTAAATACAAAATTAAACAAAATGCGTTGGCCGGGAGTTGAACCCGGGTCAATTGCTTGGAAGGCAACTATTCTAACCGCTATACCACCAACGCTTCGGGAGGGGATACGGAATGCCTAGCACCATATCCAAGCCGGGTGGCTAAAAACTGCTCACTCGACTCTACTAAAATGCACACTGCGACTTTATTCGACCCTATACTGACCTTTATGTCTCAACTCGACTCGAGTGATTTCCCTAAGACGGCTCGACTGGAGCCGAATCACTTAATACGGTAAGTCGTAATACTCTGGTTAATTATCACAGTTAATGCACTGAGATACATAATACGCACGAGCACCATTTAAAGAAACCGAAATTAAATACAAAATTAAACAAAATGCGTTGGCCGGGAGTTGAACCCGGGTCAATTGCTTGGAAGGCAACTATTCTAACCGCTATACCACCAACGCTTCGGGTTGGGATACGGAATGCCTAGCACCATATCCAAGCCGGCTGGCTAAAAACTGCTCACTCGACTCTACTAAAATGCACACTGCGACTTTATTCGACCCTATACTGACCCTTATGTCTCAACTCGACTCGAGTGATTTCCCAAAGACGGCTCGACTGGAGCCGAATCACTTAATACGGTAAGTCGTAATACTCTGGTTAATTATCACAGTTAATGCACTGAGATACATAATACGCACGAGCACCATTTAAAGAAACCGAAATTAAATACAAAATTAAACAAAATGCGTTGGCCGGGAGTTGAACCCGGGTCAATTGCTTGGAAGGCAACTATTCTAACCGCTATACCACCAACGCTTCGGGAGGGGATACGGAATGCCTAGCACCATATCCAAGCCGGGTGGCAAAAACTGCTCACTCGACTCTACTAAAATGCACACTGCGACTTTATTCGACCCTATACTGACCCTTATGTCTCAACTCGACTCGAGTGATTTCCCTAAGACGGCTCGACTGCAGCCGAATCACTTAATACGGTAAGTCGTAATACTCTGGTTAATTATCACAGTTAATGCACTGAGATACATAATACGCACGAGCACCATTTAAAGAAACCGAAATTAAATACAAAATTAAACAAAATGCGTTGGCCGGGAGTTGAACCCGGGTCAATTGCTTGGAAGGCAACTATTCTAACCGCTATACCACCAACGCTTCGGGAGGGGATACGGAATGCCTAGCACCATATCCAAGCCGGGTGGCAAAAACTGCTCACTCGACTCTACTAAAATGCACACATGCGACTTTATTCGACCCTATACTGACCCTTATGTCTCAACTCGACTCGAGTGATTTCCCTAAGACGGCTCGACTGCAGCCGAATCACTTAATACGGTAAGTCGTAATACTCTGGTTAATTATCACAGTTAATGCACTGAGATACATAATACGCACGAGCACCATTTAAAGAAACCGAAATTAAATACAAAATTAAACAAAATGCGTTGGCCGGGAGTTGAACCCGGGTCAATTGCTTGGAAGGCAACTATTCTAACCGCTATACCACCAACGCTTCGGGAGGGGATACGGAATGCCTAGCACCATATCCAAGCCGGGTGGCAAAAACTGCTCACTCGACTCTACTAAAATGCACACTGCGACTTTATTCGACCCTATACTGACCCTTATGTCTCAACTCGACTCGAGTGATTTCCCTAAGACGGCTCGACTGCAGCCGAATCACTTAATACGGTAAGTCGTAATACTCTGGTTAATTATCACAGTTAATGCACTGAGATACATAATACGCACGAGCACCATTTAAAGAAACCGAAATTAAATACAAAATTAAACAAAATGCGTTGGCCGGGAGTTGAACCCGGGTCAATTGCTTGGAAGGCAACTATTCTAACCGCTATACCACCAACGCTTCGGGAGGGGATACGGAATGCCTAGCACCATATCCAAGCCGGGTGGCAAAAACTGCTCACTCGACTCTACTAAAATGCACACTGCGACTTTATTCGACCCTATACTGACCCTTATGTCTCAACTCGACTCGAGTGATTTCCCTAAGACGGCTCGACTGCAGCCGAATCACTTAATACGGTAAGTCGTAATACTCTGGTTAATTATCACAGTTAATGCACTGAGATACATAATACGCACGAGCACCATTTAAAGAAACCGAAATTAAATACAAAATTAAACAAAATGCGTTGGCCGGGAGTTGAACCCGGGTCAATTGCTTGGAAGGCAACTATTCTAACCGCTATACCACCAACGCTTCGGGAGTGGATACGGAATGCCTAGCACCATATCCAAGCCGGGTGGCAAAAACTGCTCACTCGACTCTACTAAAATGCACACTGCGACTTTATTCGACCCTATACTGACCCTTATGTCTCAACTCGACTCGAGTGATTTCCCTAAGACGGCTCGACTGCAGCCGAATCACTTAATACGGTAAGTCGTAATACTCTGGTTAATTATCACAGTTAATGCACTGAGATACATAATACGCACGAGCACCATTTAAAGAAACCGAAATTAAATACAAAATTAAACAAAATGCGTTGGCCGGGAGTTGAACCCGGGTCAATTGCTTGGAAGGCAACTATTCTAACCGCTATACCACCAACGCTTCGGGAGGGGATACGGAATGCCTAGCACCATATCCAAGCCGGGTGGCAAAAACTGCTCACTCGACTCTACTAAAATGCACACTGCGACTTTATTCGACCCTATACTGACCCTTATGTCTCAACTCGACTCGAGTGATTTCCCTAAGACGGCTCGACTGCAGCCGAATCACTTAATACGGTAAGTCGTAATACTCTGGTTAATTATCACAGTTAATGCACTGAGATACATAATACGCACGAGCACCATTTAAAGAAACCGAAATTAAATACAAAATTAAACAAAATGCGTTGGCCGGGAGTTGAACCCGGGTCAATTGCTTGGAAGGCAACTATTCTAACCGCTATACCACCAACGCTTCGGGAGGGGATACGGAATGCCTAGCACCATATCCAAGCCGGGTGGCAAAAACTGCTCACTCGACTCTACTAAAATGCACACTGCGACTTTATTCGACCCTATACTGACCCTTATGTCTCAACTCGACTCGAGTGATTTCCCTAAGACGGCTCGACTGCAGCCGAATCACTTAATACGGTAAGTCGTAATACTCTGGTTAATTATCACAGTTAATGCACTGAGATACATAATACGCACGAGCACCATTTAAAGAAACCGAAATTAAATACAAAATTAAACAAAATGCGTTGGCCGGGAGTTGAACCCGGGTCAATTGCTTGGAAGGCAACTATTCTAACCGCTATACCACCAACGCTTCGGGAGGGGATACGGAATGCCTAGCACCATATCCAAGCCGGGTGGCAAAAACTGCTCACTCGACTTTACTAAAATGCACACTGCGACTTTATTCGACCCTATACTGACCCTTATGTCTCAACTCGACTCGAGTGATTTCCCTAAGACGGCTCGACTGCAGCCGAATCACTTAATACGGTAAGTCGTAATACTCTGGTTAATTATCACAGTTAATGCACTGAGATACATAATACGCACGAGCACCATTTAAAGAAACCGAAATTAAATACAAAATTAAACAAAATGCGTTGGCCGGGAGTTGAACCCGGGTCAATTGCTTGGAAGGCAACTATTCTAACCGCTATACCACCAACGCTTCGGGAGTGGATACGGAATGCCTAGCACCATATCCAAGCCGGGTGGCAAAAACTGCTCACTCGACTCTACTAAAATGCACACTGCGACTTTATTCGACCCTATACTGACCCTTATGTCTCAACTCGACTCGAGTGATTTCCCTAAGACGGCTCGACTGCAGCCGAATCACTTAATACGGTAAGTCGTAATACTCTGGTATATTATCACTGTTAATGCACTGAGATACATAATACGCACGAGCACCATTTAAAGAAACCGAAATTAAATACAAAATTAAACAAAATGCGTTGGCCGGGAGTTGAACCCGGGTCAATTGCTTGGAAGGAAACTATTCTAACCGCTATACCACCAACGCTTCGGGAGGGGATACGGAATGCCTAGCACCATATCCAAGCCGGGTGGCAAAAACTGCTCACTCGACTCTACTAAA
Source organism: Crossaster papposus (assembly GCA_037893245.1). Lineage (NCBI taxonomy): Eukaryota > Metazoa > Echinodermata > Asteroidea > Velatida > Solasteridae > Crossaster > Crossaster papposus. The sequence goes on along the minus strand of JBAIAA010001654.1, from coordinate 71,753 downwards.
ATGCACACTGCGACTTTATTCGACCCTATACTGACCCTTATGTCTCAACTCGACTCGAGTGATTTCCCTAAGACGGCTCGACTGCAGCCGAATCACTTAATACGGTAAGTCGTAATACTCTGGTTAATTATCACAGTTAATGCACTGAGATACATAATACGCACGAGCACCATTTAAAGAAACCGAAATTAAATACAAAATTAAACAAAATGCGTTGGCCGGGAGTTGAACCCGGGTCAATTGCTTGGAAGGCAACTATTCTAACCGCTATACCACCAACGCTTCGGGAGGGGATACGGAATGCCTAGCACCATATCCAAGCCGGGTGGCTAAAAACTGCTCACTCGACTCTACTAAAATGCACACTGCGACTTTATTCGACCCTATACTGACCTTTATGTCTCAACTCGACTCGAGTGATTTCCCTAAGACGGCTCGACTGGAGCCGAATCACTTAATACGGTAAGTCGTAATACTCTGGTTAATTATCACAGTTAATGCACTGAGATACATAATACGCACGAGCACCATTTAAAGAAACCGAAATTAAATACAAAATTAAACAAAATGCGTTGGCCGGGAGTTGAACCCGGGTCAATTGCTTGGAAGGCAACTATTCTAACCGCTATACCACCAACGCTTCGGGTTGGGATACGGAATGCCTAGCACCATATCCAAGCCGGCTGGCTAAAAACTGCTCACTCGACTCTACTAAAATGCACACTGCGACTTTATTCGACCCTATACTGACCCTTATGTCTCAACTCGACTCGAGTGATTTCCCAAAGACGGCTCGACTGGAGCCGAATCACTTAATACGGTAAGTCGTAATACTCTGGTTAATTATCACAGTTAATGCACTGAGATACATAATACGCACGAGCACCATTTAAAGAAACCGAAATTAAATACAAAATTAAACAAAATGCGTTGGCCGGGAGTTGAACCCGGGTCAATTGCTTGGAAGGCAACTATTCTAACCGCTATACCACCAACGCTTCGGGAGGGGATACGGAATGCCTAGCACCATATCCAAGCCGGGTGGCAAAAACTGCTCACTCGACTCTACTCAAATGCACACTGCGACCTTATTCGACCCTATACTGACCCTTATGTCTCAACTCGACTCGAGTGATTTCCCTAAGACGGCTCGACTGCAGCCGAATCACTTAATACGGTAAGTCGTAATACTCTGGTTAATTATCACAGTTAATGCACTGAGATACATAATACGCACGAGCACCATTTAAAGAAACCGAAATTAAATACAAAATTAAACAAAATGCGTTGGCCGGGAGTTGAACCCGGGTCAATTGCTTGGAAGGCAACTATTCTAACCGCTATACCACGAACGCTTCGGGAGGGGATACGGAATGCCTAGCACCATATCCAAGCCGGGTGGCTAAAAACTGCTCACTCGACTCTACTAAAATGCACACTGCGACTTTATTCGACCCTATACTGACCTTTATGTCTCAACTCGACTCGAGTGATTTCCCTAAGACGGCTCGACTGGAGCCGAATCACTTAATACGGTAAGTCGTAATACTCTGGTTAATTATCACAGTTAATGCACTGAGATACATAATACGCACGAGCACCATTTAAAGAAACCGAAATTAAATACAAAATTAAACAAAATGCGTTGGCCGGGAGTTGAACCCGGGTCAATTGCTTGGAAGGCAACTATTCTAACCGCTATACCACCAACGCTTCGGGAGGGGATACGGAATGCCTAGCACCATATCCAAGCCGGCTGGCTAAAAACTGCTCACTCGACTCTACTAAAATGCACACTGCGACTTTATTCGACCCTATACTGACCCTTATGTCTCAACTCGACTCGAGTGATTTCCCTAAGACGGCTTGACTGGAGCCGAATCACTTAATACGGTAAGTCGTAATACTCTGGTTAATTATCACAGTTAACCCTTTCAATCCCACGGGCTCCAAAAAGAGCCTTTGTTGTGATATGCTTGGAACCCGTGGGCGACAAAAAGTCCCACGATTTGCCATGAGCTTGGGGACCAAGGCAACTTATCTCACCAGCGAAAACACTGCTTGAGAGTTATTGGTTTGGCGCCCTCTGCTGACAGAAATAAAGTTTTTGAAGTTAGCGCGCCATCCCATATATGCATTGCATGCAGGCATGAATGTACGTGTACGTGAATAGGTTAGCTACCGGTCACGTGACTGACGCGACATTATAGCGTCGCGTCCCATGCATATCCATTGCGGTCGAAGTAGGTTATACGTATCGCTGTGTTTTTGCAATCGGAATGGAACAAATCCCCAATGATGACATTTTGGCCGAGATTTTAGCAGATAGTGATTCCGGATCTGACTTAAATGATGACACTGAAGAGTCTTCGGACGACGAGAGCATGCTTGGCGAAAACACAGCAGAATTTCAAGAGGTAAGCGCATGATACAGGCTTGAGTAGGTGCCCTCGAGTATAACGGAAATTAGAGTATAACTGTATTTATTTGATGTATATGTATAGTGGCACTCAGTGCATGTACATCAAATGAATACAGATTACAGTCCTATAGAAATTTACCTCCACCCATAAACATGGTATAGCCTGTCGTGCAATTTTGCATCCAACAAGATAAGAATAGCTTCGTAGGCCGTTTGGCCTGGTATTTAGACTCCGTATTATTATGTATTATATTTGGCAAGAATTTAGAAGATGATTCACTATGTCAATCACAGTCAATACCATACACAAGGCATTCACATTCATGACATATCTGCAACGACTATTGAGGCCACCATGATCGTTCTTTTCTCAGCGCAATATTCATTTTAGGCATGTGCTGCAAATTAGCATTAACAAATATAGGACCGATAATCAAATTTTATCTTGCTTCTTTTGCAGCCTACCCAATATGACGGCCATCCAAGTTCTTCCAAATCAAGAACCGGAAAAGCTAATTTCCGATCTGGTTGGGAACGACGAGACCACTACGATTGTGGGACTGTGCAGTTCACTGGAAATCCTGGCCCAACTGGCGACTTCGGAACACTCTCGGCAGTGGAGATCTTCAAGCTGTATTTTTGCCAACTCGTGTGGGATTTGCTCGTCGACGAGACTAATCGCTATGCACAGCAAACAATAGACTCAAATCCTGAACAACAGTTCTCCTGGTACCCAACCAACGTTCCCGAAATGATGGCATTTGTAGCACTTATCATTGCTATGGGCATAAACAAATCGCCTCAATATAGGATGTATTGGTCAACGTCAGACATTTTGAAAATTTCCTTTTATCCGTCGATAATGTCGAGAAATCGTTTCAGTTCAATTCTTCGGTTTCTCCACATCTCCAATAACCAAATTCCTCGTGAATCCTCGGCTAAACAAGACAAACTTTCCAAAGTTCGGCCCTTGATAGAAGTCATTATCCCGAAGTTTCTTAACCTGTATAAACCTGCGCAGAATCTGTCTCCAGACGAGAGTATGTTGAAATTTAAGGGACGCTTAAGTTTTATTCAGTACATGCCCAACAAACCAGTAAAACGTGGGATGAAAGCATTTTCATTAAATTGTAGTAAATCCGGATACACGTGCAATTGGGAACTGTACACAGGTGCTGACAACACAAAAACTGTAAAGGATAAGGTACATGTAGATTCCGAGTCATCGGACTGCCATCCACCAAACCTGACAGTCCCTGGAAAAGTGGTTATAGAATTAGTCAAACCACTTCAGAATAAGGGACACGTCATATACTGTGATAATTACTATACAAGTCCGTCGCTGATAGTAAAACTGTCTGAACAAGGCTTTGGATGTTGCGGAACTGCTCGATATACTGCTAAGGGAATACCCGAGGTCGCAAATCCAAAAAATCATAAAATGAAGAAAGGTAGCAACCCAATCTTTTTGGTGAAAGATGGGCAATTGTGCATGGTTTGGCAAGACAAAAAATCTGTAACATTTTTAACTAATGTCGGCAGCACTGCAGTGTCAAAAAAGCAAACTCGATGTAAAAAGAGCACTTCTGGATTTCGTGAAGTTATGAAGCCCGAATGTATTTCATCTTACAATTTAAATATGGGAGGCACAGATTTAGCAGACCAGTGTTTTCAGTACTACAATCATACCCACAGAAGCTTGAAATGGTGGAAACGAGTTTTTTACCATCTTCTCAATATATGTATTGTCAATAGCAGAGTAATATTTAACAGCACAGCAGGGAGCAAAAATGTCAGTAACCTTGATTTTCGTATAGGGATTGTACAAGGCTTGCTATTAGGTTGGAAACGTAATGCAACAAGTCAGTTGAGATACCATATTCCTATTGATTTGGCAAGACAACAGCACTTTCCTGGCAAAAACCGCAATGGAAAGAAACGCGACTGCATTGTTTGCAGTAACCGCAAATTAGGCCGGCGAAAACAAACGGTGATTATATGTAAGCAATGTATGAAGCCTATGTGCATAGTTCCTTGCTTTGAGAATTACCATACCACTTGATTGTACTACATGTATTTGCCCCCCCCCCCCCCCCCCAAATCAATGTTGAGAAAATGAGGCGTTGGACACACTTCAGGTTACACTCCAAACCAACATTGATTTGGGGGGGGGGGGGGGGGGGGTATAATTACTTATGATGTATGTCTGTACAGTAAATACATGTACAAGTAAATAGTTTGTTCCCAGCCAAATTGTTTTTATAATGGCTTTTGATGCATGTGTATGCACCGAATACAAGTAAATGGTTCATTTTCAAGAAAATAACAAAGGAATTAAAAACAAAAATTCTCATACAAGTTATTGTTTTTCCACATGTAAACAAAATCTGAAACATGTGCCGTATTTATCACATGTTCTGAATTATTACCCGTTTGTATTACTTTTCCCCCCGAGTGTAAATACGTATCTAATTATTTCATTATTGTGCTTTTACACTTACAAAATAAATAGATGCACACAATTTGTTTTCCTTGTACACTCAATCAGTTTTACATACAAATATCTCAGCAAGTGTATATGTACAGTATGCATGTAAACAGTGAGGGCGCTCTTCAATGAAATTGCTCAAAATCCAATGGGGCCAGAGTCACACTGAGCTCCTAATTGCTGTGGTAAACAAGGGTAATCTCTTGCATAGTGGCTGGGAGTGAAAGGGTTAATGCACTGAGATACATAATACGCACGAGCACCATTTAAAGAAACCGAAATTAAATACAAAATTAAACAAAATGCGTTGGCCGGGAGTTGAACCCGGGTCAATTGCTTGGAAGGCAACTATTCTAACCGCTATACCACCAACGCTTCGGGAGGGGATACGGAATGCCTAGCACCATATCCAAGCCGGGTGGCAAAAACTGCTCACTCGACTCTACTAAAATGCACACTGCGACTTTATTCGACCCTATACTGACCCTTATGTCTCAACTCGACTCGAGTGATTTCCCTAAGACGGCTCGACTGCAGCCGAATCACTTAATACGGTAAGTCGTAATACTCTGGTTAATTATCACAGTTAATGCACTGAGATACATAATACGCACGAGCACCATTTAAAGAAACCGAAATTAAATACAAAATTAAACAAAATGCGTTGGCCGGGAGTTGAACCCGGGTCAATTGCTTGGAAGGCAACTATTCTAACCGCTATACCACCAACGCTTCGGGAGGGGATACGGAATGCCTAGCACCATATCCAAGCCGGGTGGCAAAAACTGCTCACTCGACTCTACTAAAATGTACACTGCGACTTTATTCGACCCTATACTGACCCTTATGTCTCAACTCGACTCGAGTGATTTCCCTAAGACGGCTCGACTGCAGCCGAATCACTTAATACGGTAAGTCGTAATACTCTGGTATATTATCACAGTTAATGCACTGAGATACATAATACGCACGAGCACCATTTAAAGAAACCGAAATTAAATACAAAATTAAACAAAATGCGTTGGCCGGGAGTTGAACCCGGGTCAATTGCTTGGAAGGAAACTATTCTAACCGCTATACCACCAACGCTTCGGGAGGGGATACGGAATGCCTAGCACCATATCCAAGCCGGGTGGCAAAAACTGCTCACTCGACTCTACTAAAATGCACACTGCGACTTTATTCGACCCTATACTGACCCTTATGTCTCAACTCGACTCGAGTGATTTCCCTAAGACGGCTCGACTGCAGCCGAATCACTTAATACGGTAAGTCGTAATACTCTGGTTAATTATCACAGTTAATGCACTGAGATACATAATACGCACGAGCACCATTTAAAGAAACCGAAATTAAATACAAAATTAAACAAAATGCGTTGGCCGGGAGTTGAACCCGGGTCAATTGCTTGGAAGGCAACTATTCTAACCGCTATACCACCAACGCTTCGGGAGGGGATACGGAATGCCTAGCACCATATCCAAGCCGGGTGGCTAAAAACTGCTCACTCGACTCTACTAAAATGCACACTGCGACTTTATTCGACCCTATACTGACCTTTATGTCTCAACTCGACTCGAGTGATTTCCCTAAGACGGCTCGACTGGAGCCGAATCACTTAATACGGTAAGTCGTAATACTCTGGTTAATTATCACAGTTAATGCACTGAGATACATAATACGCACGAGCACCATTTAAAGAAACCGAAATTAAATACAAAATTAAACAAAATGCGTTGGCCGGGAGTTGAACCCGGGTCAATTGCTTGGAAGGCAACTATTCTAACCGCTATACCACCAACGCTTCGGGATGGGATACGGAATGCCTAGCACCATATCCAAGCCGGCTGGCTAAAAACTGCTCACTCGACTCTACTAAAATGCACACTGCGACTTTATTCGACCCTATACTGACCCTTATGTCTCAACTCGACTCGAGTGATTTCCCAAAGACGGCTCGACTGGAGCCGAATCACTTAATACGGTAAGTCGTAATACTCTGGTTAATTATCACAGTTAATGCACTGAGACACATAATACGCACGAGCACCATTTAAAGAAACCGAAATTAAATACAAAATTAAACAAAATGCGTTGGCCGGGAGTAGAACCCGGGTCAATTGCTTGGAAGGCAACTATTCTAACCGCTATACCACCAACGCTTCGGGAGGGGATACGGAATGCCTAGCACCATATCCAAGCCGGGTGGCAAAAACTGCTCACTCGACTCTACTAAAATGCACACTGCGACTTTATTCGACCCTATACTGACCCTTATGTCTCAACTCGACTCGAGTGATTTCCCTAAGACGGCTCGACTGGAGCCGAATCACTTAATACGGTAAGTCGTAATACTCTGGTTAATTATCACAGTTAATGCACTGAGATACATAATACGCACGAGCACCATTTAAAGAAACCGAAATTAAATACAAAATTAAACAAAATGCGTTGGCCGGGAGTTGAACCCGGGTCAATTGCTTGGAAGGCAACTATTCTAACCGCTATACCACCAACGCTTCGGGAGGGGATACGGAATGCCTAGCACCATATCCAAGCCGGGTGGCAAAAACTGCTCACTCGACTCTACTAAAATGCACACTGCGACTTTATTCGACCCTATACTGACCCTTATGTCTCAACTCGACTCGAGTGATTTCCCTAAGACGGCTCGACTGCAGCCGAATCACTTAATACGGTAAGTCGTAATACTCTGGTTAATTATCACAGTTAATGCACTGAGATACATAATACGCACGAGCACCATTTAAAGAAACCGAAATTAAATACAAAATTAAACAAAATGCGTTGGCCGGGAGTTGAACCCGGGTCAATTGCTTGGAAGGAAACTATTCTAACCGCTATACCACCAACGCTTCGGGAGGGGATACGGAATGCCTAGCACCATATCCAAGCCGGGTGGCAAAAACTGCTCACTCGACTCTACTAAAATGCACACTGCGACTTTATTCGACCCTATACTGACCCTTATGTCTCAACTCGACTCGAGTGATTTCCCTAAGACGGCTCGACTGGAGCCGAATCACTTAATACGGTAAGTCGTAATACTCTGGTTAATTATCACAGTTAATGCACTGAGATACATAATACGCACGAGCACCATTTAAAGAAACCGAAATTAAATACAAAATTAAACAAAATGCGTTGGCCGGGAGTTGAACCCGGGTCAATTGCTTGGAAGGCAACTATTCTAACCGCTATACCACCAACGCTTCGGGAGGGGATACGGAATGCCTAGCACCATATCCAAGCCGGGTGGCTAAAAACTGCTCACTCGACTCTACTAAAATGCACACTGCGACTTTATTCGACCCTATACTGACCTTTATGTCTCAACTCGACTCGAGTGATTTCCCTAAGACGGCTCGACTGGAGCCGAATCACTTAATACGGTAAGTCGTAATACTCTGGTTAATTATCACAGTTAATGCACTGAGATACATAATACGCACGAGCACCATTTAAAGAAACCGAAATTAAATACAAAATTAAACAAAATGCGTTGGCCGGGAGTTGAACCCGGGTCAATTGCTTGGAAGGCAACTATTCTAACCGCTACACCACCAACGCTTCGGGATGGGATACGGAATGCCTAGCACCATATCCAAGCCGGCTGGCTAAAAACTGCTCACTCGACTCTACTAAATGCACACTGCGACTTTATTCGACCCTATACTGACCCTTATGTCTCAACTCGACTCGAGTGATTTCCCAAAGACGGCTCGACTGGAGCCGAATCACTTAATACGGTAAGTCGTAATACTCTGGTTAATTATCACAGTTAATGCACTGAGACACATAATACGCACGAGCACCATTTAAAGAAACCGAAATTAAATACAAAATTAAACAAAATGCGTTGGCCGGGAGTTGAACCCGGGTCAATTGCTTGGAAGGCAACTATTCTAACCGCTATACCACCAACGCTTCGGGAGGGGATACGGAATGCCTAGCACCATATCCAAGCCGGGTGGCTAAAAACTGCTCACTCGACTCTACTAAAATGCACACTGCGACTTTATTCGACCCTATACTGACCCTTATGTCTCAACTCGACTCGAGTGATTTCCCTAAGACGGCTCGACTGGAGCCGAATCACTTAATACGGTAAGTCGTAATACTCTGGTTAATTATCACAGTTAATGCACTGAGATACATAATACGCACGAGCACCATTTAAAGAAACCGAAATTAAATACAAAATTAAACAAAATGCGTTGGCCGGGAGTTGAACCCGGGTCAATTGCTTGGAAGGCAACTATTCTAACCGCTATACCACCAACGCTTCGGGAGGGGATACGGAATGCCTAGCACCATATCCAAGCCGGGTGGCAAAAACTGCTCATTCGACTCTACTAAAATGCACACTGCGACTTTATTCGACCCTATACTGACCCTTATGTCTCAACTCGACTCGAGTGATTTCCCTAAGACGGCTCGACTGCAGCCGAATCACTTAATACGGTAAGTCGTAATACTCTGGTTAATTATCACAGTTAATGCACTGAGATACATAATACGCACGAGCACCATTTAAAGAAACCGAAATTAAATACAAAATTAAACAAAATGCGTTGGCCGGGAGTTGAACCCGGGTCAATTGCTTGGAAGGCAACTATTCTAACCGCTATACCACCAACGCTTCGGGAGGGGATACGGAATGCCTAGCACCATATCCAAGCCGGGTGGCAAAAACTGCTCACTCGACTCTACTCAAATGCACACTGCGACTTTATTCGACCCTATACTGACCCTTATGTCTCAACTCGACTCGAGTGATTTCCCTAAGACGGCTCGACTGCAGCCGAATCACTTAATACGGTAAGTCGTAATACTCTGGTTAATTATCACAGTTAATGCACTGAGATACATAATACGCACGAGCACCATTTAAAGAAACCGAAATTAAATACAAAATTAAACAAAATGCGTTGGCCGGGAGTTGAACCCGGGTCAATTGCTTGGAAGGCAACTATTCTAACCGCTATACCACCAACGCTTCGGGAGGGGATACGGAATGCCTAGCACCATATCCAAGCCGGGTGGCTAAAAACTGCTCACTCGACTCTACTAAAATGCACACTGCGACTTTATTCGACCCTATACTGACCTTTATGTCTCAACTCGACTCGAGTGATTTCCCTAAGACGGCTCGACTGGAGCCGAATCACTTAATACGGTAAGTCGTAATACTCTGGTTAATTATCACAGTTAATGCACTGAGATACATAATACGCACGAGCACCATTTAAAGAAACCGAAATTAAATACAAAATTAAACAAAATGCGTTGGCCGGGAGTTGAACCCGGGTCAATTGCTTGGAAGGCAACTATTCTAACCGCTATACCACCAACGCTTCGGGAGGGGATACGGAATGCCTAGCACCATATCCAAGCCGGGTGGCTAAAAACTGCTCACTCGACTCTACTAAAATGCACACTGCGACTTTATTCGACCCTATACTGACCCTTATGTCTCAACTCGACTCGAGTGATTTCCCTAAGACGGCTCGACTGGAGCCGAATCACTTAATACGGTAAGTCGTAATACTCTGGTTAATTATCACAGTTAATGCACTGAGATACATAATACGCACGAGCACCATTTAAAGAAACCGAAATTAAATACAAAATTAAACAAAATGCGTTGGCCGGGAGTTGAACCCGGGTCAATTGCTTGGAAGGCAACTATTCTAACCGCTATACCACCAACGCTTCGGGAGGGGATACGGAATGCCTAGCACCATATCCAAGCCGGGTGGCTAAAAACTGCTCACTCGACTCTACTAAAATGCACACTGCGACTTTATTCGACCCTATACTGACACTTATGTCTCAACTCGACTCGAGTGATTTCCCTAAGACGGCTCGACTGCAGCCGAATCACTTAATACGGTAAGTCGTAATACTCTGGTTAATTATCACAGTTAATGCACTGAGATACATAATACGCACGAGCACCATTTAAAGAAACCGAAATTAAATACAAAATTAAACAAAATGCGTTGGCCGGGAGTTGAACCCGGGTCAATTGCTTGGAAGGCAACTATTCTAACCGCTATACCACCAACGCTTTGGGAGGGGATACGGAATGCCTAGCACCATATCCAACCCGGGTGGCAAAAACTTCTCACTCGACTCTACTAAAATGCACACTGCGACTTTATTCGACCCTATACTGACCCTTATGTCTCAACTCGACTCGAGTGATTTCCCTAAGACGGCTCGACTGCAGCCGAATCACTTAATACGGTAAGTCGTAATACTCTGGTTAATTATCACAGTTAATGCACTGAGATACATAATACGCACGAGCACCATTTAAAGAAACCGAAATTAAATACAAAATTAAACAAAATGCGTTGGCCGGGAGTTGAACCCGGGTCAATTGCTTGGAAGGAAACTATTCTAACCGCTATACCACCAACGCTTCGGGAGGGGATACGGAATTCCTAGCACCATATCCAAGCCGGGTGGCAAAAACTGCTCACTCGACTCTACTAAAATGCACACTGCGACTTTATTCGACCCTATACTGACCCTTATGTCTCAACTCGACTCGAGTGATTTCCCTAAGACGGCTCGACTGCAGCCGAATCACTTAATACGGTAAGTCGTAATACTCTGGTTAATTATCACAGTTAATGCACTGAGATACATAATACGCACGAGCACCATTTAAAGAAACCGAAATTAAATACAAAATTAAACAAAATGCGTTGGCCGGGAGTTGAACCCGGGTCAATTGCTTGGAAGGCAACTATTCTAACCGCTATACCACCAACGCTTCGGGAGGGGATACGGAATGCCTAGCACCATATCCAAGCCGGGTGGCTAAAAACTGCTCACTCGACTCTACTAAAATGCACACTGCGACTTTATTCGACCCTATACTGACCTTTATGTCTCAACTCGACTCGAGTGATTTCCCTAAGACGGCTCGACTGGAGCCGAATCACTTAATACGGTAAGTCGTAATACTCTGGTTAATTATCACAGTTAATGCACTGAGATACATAATACGCACGAGCACCATTTAAAGAAACCGAAATTAAATACAAAATTAAACAAAATGCGTTGGCCGGGAGTTGAACCCGGGTCAATTGCTTGGAAGGCAACTATTCTAACCGCTATACCACCAACGCTTCGGGATGGGATACGGAATGCCTAGCACCATATCCAAGCCGGCTGGCTAAAAACTGCTCACTCGACTCTACTAAAATGCACACTGCGACTTTATTCGACCCTATACTGACCCTTATGTCTCAACTCGACTCGAGTGATTTCCCAAAGACGGCTCGACTGGAGCCGAATCACTTAATACGGTAAGTCGTAATACTCTGGTTAATTATCACAGTTAATGCACTGAGACACATAATACGCACGAGCACCATTTAAAGAAACCGAAATTAAATACAAAATTAAACAAAATGCGTTGGCCGGGAGTTGAACCCGGGTCAATTGCTTGGAAGGCAACTATTCTAACCGCTATACCACCAACGCTTCGGGAGGGGATACGGAATGCCTAGCACCATATCCAAGCCGGGTGGCTAAAAACTGCTCACTCGACTCTACTAAAATGCACACTGCGACTTTATTCGACCCTATACTGACCCTTATGTCTCAACTCGACTCGAGTGATTTCCATAAGACGGCTCGACTGGAGCCGAATCACTTAATACGGTAAGTCGTAATACTCTGGTTAATTATCACAGTTAATGCACTGAGATACATAATACGCACGAGCACCATTTAAAGAAACCGAAATTAAATACAAAATTAAACAAAATGCGTTGGCCGGGAGTTGAACCCGGGTCAATTGCTTGGAAGGCAACTATTCTAACCGCTATACCACCAACGCTTCGGGAGGGGATACGGAATGCCTAGCACCATATCCAAGCCGGGTGGCAAAAACTGCTCACTCGACTCTACTGAAATGCACACTGCGACTTTATTCGACCCTATACTGACCCTTATGTCTCAACTCGACTCGAGTGATTTCCCTAAGACGGCTCGACTGCAGCCGAATCACTTAATACGGTAAGTCGTAATACTCTGGTTAATTATCACAGTTAATGCACTGAGATACATAATACGCACGAGCACCATTTAAAGAAACCGAAATTAAATACAAAATTAAACAAAATGCGTTGGCCGGGAGTTGAACCCGGGTCAATTGCTTGGAAGGCAACTATTCTAACCGCTATACCACCAACGCTTCGGGAGGGGATACGGAATGCCTAGCACCATATCCAAGCCGGGTGGCAAAAACTGCTCACTCGACTCTACTGAAATGCACACTGCGACTTTATTCGACCCTATACTGACCCTTATGTCTCAACTCGACTCGAGTGATTTCCCTAAGACGGCTCGACTGCAGCCGAATCACTTAATACGGTAAGTCGTAATACTCTGGTTAATTATCACAGTTAATGCACTGAGATACATAATACGCACGAGCACCATTTAAAGAAACCGAAATTAAATACAAAATTAAACAAAATGCGTTGGCCGGGAGTTGAACCCGGGTCAATTGCTTGGAAGGCAACTATTCTAACCGCTATACCACCAACGCTTTGGGAGGGGATACGGAATGCCTAGCACCATATCCAACCCGGGTGGCAAAAACTGCTCACTCGACTCTACTAAAATGCACACTGCGACTTTATTCGACCCTATACTGACCCTTATGTCTCAACTCGACTCGAGTGATTTCCCTAAGACGGCTCGACTGCAGCCGAATCACTTAATACGGTAAGTCGTAATACTCTGGTTAATTATCACAGTTAATGCACTGAGATACATAATACGCACGAGCACCATTTAAAGAAACCGAAATTAAATACAAAATTAAACAAAATGCGTTGGCCGGGAGTTGAACCCGGGTCAATTGCTTGGAAGGCAACTATTCTAACCGCTATACCACCAACGCTTCGGGATGGGATACGGAATGCCTAGCACCATATCCAAGCCGGCTGGCTAAAAACTGCTCACTCGACTCTACTAAAATGCACACTGCGACTTTATTCGACCCTATACTGACCCTTATGTCTCAACTCGACTCGAGTGATTTCCCAAAGACGGCTCGACTGGAGCCGAATCACTTAATACGGTAAGTCGTAATACTCTGGTTAATTATCACAGTTAATGCACTGAGACACATAATACGCACGAGCACCATTTAAAGAAACCGAAATTAAATACAAAATTAAACAAAATGCGTTGGCCGGGAGTTGAACCCGGGTCAATTGCTTGGAAGGCAACTATTCTAACCGCTATACCACCAACGCTTCGGGAGGGGATACGGAATGCCTAGTACCATATCCAAGCCGGGTGGCTAAAAACTGCTCACTCGACTCTACTAAAATGCACACTGCGACTTTATTCGACCCTATACTGACCCTTATGTCTCAACTCGACTCGAGTGATTTCCATAAGACGGCTCGACTGGAGCCGAATCACTTAATACGGTAAGTCGTAATACTCTGGTTAATTATCACAGTTAATGCACTGAGATACATAATACGCACGAGCACCATTTAAAGAAACCGAAATTAAATACAAAATTAAACAAAATGCGTTGGCCGGGAGTTGAACCCGGGTCAATTGCTTGGAAGGCAACTATTCTAACCGCTATACCACCAACGCTTCGGGAGGGGATACGGAATGCCTAGCACCATATCCAAGCCGGGTGGCTAAAAACTGCTCACTCGACTCTACTAAAATGCACACTGCGACTTTATTCGACCCTATACTGACCCTTATGTCTCAACTCGACTCGAGTGATTTCCATAAGACGGCTCGACTGGAGCCGAATCACTTAATACGGTAAGTCGTAATACTCTGGTTAATTATCACAGTTAATGCACTGAGATACATAATACGCACGAGCACCATTTAAAGAAACCGAAATTAAATACAAAATTAAACAAAATGCGTTGGCCGGGAGTTGAACCCGGGTCAATTGCTTGGAAGGCAACTATTCTAACCGCTATACCACCAACGCTTCGGGAGGGGATACGGAATGCCTAGCACCATATCCAAGCCGGGTGGCAAAAACTGCTCACTCGACTCTACTGAAATGCACACTGCGACTTTATTCGACCCTATACTGACCCTTATGTCTCAACTCGACTCGAGTGATTTCCCTAAGACGGCTCGACTGCAGCCGAATCACTTAATACGGTAAGTCGTAATACTCTGGTTAATTATCACAGTTAATGCACTGAGATACATAATACGCACGAGCACCATTTAAAGAAACCGAAATTAAATACAAAATTAAACAAAATGCGTTGGCCGGGAGTTGAACCCGGGTCAATTGCTTGGAAGGCAACTATTCTAACCGCTATACCACCAACGCTTCGGGAGGGGATACGGAATGCCTAGCACCATATCCAAGCCGGGTGGCAAAAACTGCTCACTCGACTCTACTGAAATGCACACTGCGACTTTATTCGACCCTATACTGACCCTTATGTCTCAACTCGACTCGAGTGATTTCCCTAAGACGGCTCGACTGCAGCCGAATCACTTAATACGGTAAGTCGTAATACTCTGGTTAATTATCACAGTTAATGCACTGAGATACATAATACGCACGAGCACCATTTAAAGAAACCGAAATTAAATACAAAATTAAACAAAATGCGTTGGCCGGGAGTTGAACCCGGGTCAATTGCTTGGAAGGCAACTATTCTAACCGCTATACCACCAACGCTTTGGGAGGGGATACGGAATGCCTAGCACCATATCCAACCCGGGTGGCAAAAACTGCTCACTCGACTCTACTAAAATGCACACTGCGACTTTATTCGACCCTATACTGACCCTTATGTCTCAACTCGACTCGAGTGATTTCCCTAAGACGGCTCGACTGCAGCCGAATCACTTAATACGGTAAGTCGTAATACTCTGGTTAATTATCACAGTTAATGCACTGAGATACATAATACGCACGAGCACCATTTAAAGAAACCGAAATTAAATACAAAATTAAACAAAATGCGTTGGCCGGGAGTTGAACCCGGGTCAATTGCTTGGAAGGCAACTATTCTAACCGCTATACCACCAACGCTTCGGGATGGGATACGGAATGCCTAGCACCATATCCAAGCCGGCTGGCTAAAAACTGCTCACTCGACTCTACTAAAATGCACACTGCGACTTTATTCGACCCTATACTGACCCTTATGTCTCAACTCGACTCGAGTGATTTCCCAAAGACGGCTCGACTGGAGCCGAATCACTTAATACGGTAAGTCGTAATACTCTGGTTAATTATCACAGTTAATGCACTGAGACACATAATACGCACGAGCACCATTTAAAGAAACCGAAATTAAATACAAAATTAAACAAAATGCGTTGGCCGGGAGTTGAACCCGGGTCAATTGCTTGGAAGGCAACTATTCTAACCGCTATACCACCAACGCTTCGGGAGGGGATACGGAATGCCTAGTACCATATCCAAGCCGGGTGGCTAAAAACTGCTCACTCGACTCTACTAAAATGCACACTGCGACTTTATTCGACCCTATACTGACCCTTATGTCTCAACTCGACTCGAGTGATTTCCATAAGACGGCTCGACTGGAGCCGAATCACTTAATACGGTAAGTCGTAATACTCTGGTTAATTATCACAGTTAATGCACTGAGATACATAATACGCACGAGCACCATTTAAAGAAACCGAAATTAAATACAAAATTAAACAAAATGCGTTGGCCGGGAGTTGAACCCGGGTCAATTGCTTGGAAGGCAACTATTCTAACCGCTATACCACCAACGCTTCGGGATGGGATACGGAATGCCTAGCACCATATCCAAGCCGGCTGGCTAAAAACTGCTCACTCGACTCTACTAAAATGCACACTGCGACTTTATTCGACCCTATACTGACCCTTATGTCTCAACTCGACTCGAGTGATTTCCCAAAGACGGCTCGACTGGAGCCGAATCACTTAATACGGTAAGTCGTAATACTCTGGTTAATTATCACAGTTAATGCACTGAGACACATAATACGCACGAGCACCATTTAAAGAAACCGAAATTAAATACAAAATTAAACAAAATGCGTTGGCCGGGAGTTGAACCCGGGTCAATTGCTTGGAAGGCAACTATTCTAACCGCTATACCACCAACGCTTCGGGAGGGGATACGGAATGCCTAGTACCATATCCAAGCCGGGTGGCTAAAAACTGCTCACTCGACTCTACTAAAATGCACACTGCGACTTTATTCGACCCTATACTGACCCTTATGTCTCAACTCGACTCGAGTGATTTCCATAAGACGGCTCGACTGGAGCCGAATCACTTAATACGGTAAGTCGTAATACTCTGGTTAATTATCACAGTTAATGCACTGAGATACATAATACGCACGAGCACCATTTAAAGAAACCGAAATTAAATACAAAATTAAACAAAATGCGTTGGCCGGGAGTTGAACCCGGGTCAATTGCTTGGAAGGCAACTATTCTAACCGCTATACCACCAACGCTTCGGGATGGGATACGGAATGCCTAGCACCATATCCAAGCCGGCTGGCTAAAAACTGCTCACTCGACTCTACTAAAATGCACACTGCGACTTTATTCGACCCTATACTGACCCTTATGTCTCAACTCGACTCGAGTGATTTCCCAAAGACGGCTCGACTGGAGCCGAATCACTTAATACGGTAAGTCGTAATACTCTGGTTAATTATCACAGTTAATGCACTGAGACACATAATACGCACGAGCACCATTTAAAGAAACCGAAATTAAATACAAAATTAAACAAAATGCGTTGGCCGGGAGTTGAACCCGGGTCAATTGCTTGGAAGGCAACTATTCTAACCGCTATACCACCAACGCTTCGGGAGGGGATACGGAATGCCTAGTACCATATCCAAGCCGGGTGGCTAAAAACTGCTCACTCGACTCTACTAAAATGCACACTGCGACTTTATTCGACCCTATACTGACCCTTATGTCTCAACTCGACTCGAGTGATTTCCATAAGACGGCTCGACTGGAGCCGAATCACTTAATACGGTAAGTCGTAATACTCTGGTTAATTATCACAGTTAATGCACTGAGATACATAATACGCACGAGCACCATTTAAAGAAACCGAAATTAAATACAAAATTAAACAAAATGCGTTGGCCGGGAGTTGAACCCGGGTCAATTGCTTGGAAGGCAACTATTCTAACCGCTATACCACCAACGCTTCGGGAGGGGATACGGAATGCCTAGCACCATATCCAAGCCGGGTGGCAAAAACTGCTCACTCGACTCTACTAAAATGCACACTGCGACTTTATTCGACCCTATACTGACCCTTATGTCTCAACTCGACTCGAGTGATTTCCCTAAGACGGCTCGACTGCAGCCGAATCACTTAATACGGTAAGTCGTAATACTCTGGTTAATTATCACAGTTAATGCACTGAGATACATAATACGCACGAGCACCATTTAAAGAAACCGAAATTAAATACAAAATTAAACAAAATGCGTTGGCCGGGAGTTGAACCCGGGTCAATTGCTTGGAAGGCAACTATTCTAACCGCTATACCACCAACGCTTCGGGAGGGGATACGGAATGCCTAGCACCATATCCAAGCCGGGTGGCAAAAACTGCTCACTCGACTCTACTCAAATGCACACTGCGACTTTATTCGACCCTATACTGACCCTTATGTCTCAACTCGACTCGAGTGATTTCCCTAAGACGGCTCGACTGCAGCCGAATCACTTAATACGGTAAGTCGTAATACTCTGGTTAATTATCACAGTTAATGCACTGAGATACATAATACGCACGAGCACCATTTAAAGAAACCGAAATTAAATACAAAATTAAACAAAATGCGTTGGCCGGGAGTTGAACCCGGGTCAATTGCTTGGAAGGCAACTATTCTAACCGCTATACCACCAACGCTTCGGGAGGGGATACGGAATGCCTAGCACCATATCCAAGCCGGGTGGCTAAAAACTGCTCACTCGACTCTACTAAAATGCACACTGCGACTTTATTCGACCCTATACTGACCTTTATGTCTCAACTCGACTCGAGTGATTTCCCTAAGACGGCTCGACTGGAGCCGAATCACTTAATACGGTAAGTCGTAATACTCTGGTTAATTATCACAGTTAATGCACTGAGATACATAATACGCACGAGCACCATTTAAAGAAACCGAAATTAAATACAAAATTAAACAAAATGCGTTGGCCGGGAGTTGAACCCGGGTCAATTGCTTGGAAGGCAACTATTCTAACCGCTATACCACCAACGCTTCGGGAGGGGATACGGAATGCCTAGCACCATATCCAAGCCGGGTGGCTAAAAACTGCTCTCTCGACTCTACTAAAATGCACACTGCGACTTTATTCGACCCTATACTGACCCTTATGTCTCAACTCGACTCGAGTGATTTCCCTAAGACGGCTCGACTGGAGCCGAATCACTTAATACGGTAAGTCGTAATACTCTGGTTAATTATCACAGTTAATGCACTGAGATACATAATACGCACGAGCACCATTTAAAGAAACCGAAATTAAATACAAAATTAAACAAAATGCGTTGGCCGGGAGTTGAACCCGGGTCAATTGCTTGGAAGGCAACTATTCTAACCGCTATACCACCAACGCTTCGGGAGGGGATACGGAATGCCTAGCACCATATCCAAGCCGGGTGGCTAAAAACTGCTCACTCGACTCTACTAAAATGCACACTGCGACCTATTTCGACCCTATACTGACACTTATGTCTCAACTCGACTCGAGTGATTTCCCTAAGACGGCTCGACTGCAGCCGAATCACTTAATACGGTAAGTCGTAATACTCTGGTTAATTATCACAGTTAATGCACTGAGATACATAATACGCACGAGCACCATTTAAAGAAACCGAAATTAAATACAAAATTAAACAAAATGCGTTGGCCGGGAGTTGAACCCGGGTCAATTGCTTGGAAGGCAACTATTCTAACCGCTATACCACCAACGCGTCGGGAGGGGATACGGAATGCCTAGCACCATATCCAACCTGGGTGGCAAAAACTGCTCACTCGACTCTACTAAAATGCACACTGCGACTTTATTCGACCCTATACTGACCCTTATGTCTCAACTCGACTCGAGTGATTTCCCTAAGACGGCTCGACTGCAGCCGAATCACTTAATACGGTAAGTCGTAATACTCTGGTTAATTATCACAGTTAATGCACTGAGATACATAATACGCACGAGCACCATTTAAAGAAACCGAAATTAAATACAAAATTAAACAAAATGCGTTGGCCGGGAGTTGAACCCGGGTCAATTGCTTGGAAGGCAACTATTCTAACCGCTATACCACCAACGCTTTGGGAGGGGATACGGAATGCCTAGCACCATATCCAAGCCGGGTGGCTAAAAACTGCTCACTCGACTCTACTAAAATGCACACTGCGACTTTATTCGACACTATACTGACCCTTATGTCTCAACTCGACTCGAGTGATTTCCCTAAGACGGCTCGACTGGAGCCGAATCACTTAATACGGTAAGTCGTAATACTCTGGTTAATTATCACAGTTAATGCACTGAGATACATAATACGCACGAGCACCATTTAAAGAAACCGAAATTAAATACAAAATTAAACAAAATGCGTTGGCCGGGAGTTGAACCCGGGTCAATTGCTTGGAAGGCAACTATTCTAACCGCTATACCACCAACGCTTCGGGAGGGGATACGGAATGCCTAGCACCATATCCAAGCCGGGTGGCTAAAAACTGCTCTCTCGACTCTACTAAAATGCACACTGCGACTTTATTCGACCCTATACTGACCCTTATGTCTCAACTCGACTCGAGTGATTTCCCTAAGACGGCTCGACTGGAGCCGAATCACTTAATACGGTAAGTCGTAATACTCTGGTTAATTATCACAGTTAATGCACTGAGATACATAATACGCACGAGCACCATTTAAAGAAACCGAAATTAAATACAAAATTAAACAAAATGCGTTGGCCGGGAGTTGAACCCGGGTCAATTGCTTGGAAGGCAACTATTCTAACCGCTATACCACCAACGCTTCGGGAGGGGATACGGAATGCCTAGCACCATATCCAAGCCGGGTGGCTAAAAACTGCTCACTCGACTCTACTAAAATGCACACTGCGACCTATTTCGACCCTATACTGACACTTATGTCTCAACTCGACTCGAGTGATTTCCCTAAGACGGCTCGACTGCAGCCGAATCACTTAATACGGTAAGTCGTAATACTCTGGTTAATTATCACAGTTAATGCACTGAGATACATAATACGCACGAGCACCATTTAAAGAAACCGAAATTAAATACAAAATTAAACAAAATGCGTTGGCCGGGAGTTGAACCCGGGTCAATTGCTTGGAAGGCAACTATTCTAACCGCTATACCACCAACGCGTCGGGAGGGGATACGGAATGCCTAGCACCATATCCAACCTGGGTGGCAAAAACTGCTCACTCGACTCTACTAAAATGCACACTGCGACTTTATTCGACCCTATACTGACCCTTATGTCTCAACTCGACTCGAGTGATTTCCCTAAGACGGCTCGACTGCAGCCGAATCACTTAATACGGTAAGTCGTAATACTCTGGTTAATTATCACAGTTAATGCACTGAGATACATAATACGCACGAGCACCATTTAAAGAAACCGAAATTAAATACAAAATTAAACAAAATGCGTTGGCCGGGAGTTGAACCCGGGTCAATTGCTTGGAAGGCAACTATTCTAACCGCTATACCACCAACGCTTTGGGAGGGGATACGGAATGCCTAGCACCATATCCAAGCCGGGTGGCTAAAAACTGCTCACTCGACTCTACTAAAATGCACACTGCGACTTTATTCGACACTATACTGACCCTTATGTCTCAACTCGACTCGAGTGATTTCCCTAAGACGGCTCGACTGGAGCCGAATCACTTAATACGGTAAGTCGTAATACTCTGGTTAATTATCACAGTTAATGCACTGAGATACATAATACGCACGAGCACCATTTAAAGAAACCGAAATTAAATACAAAATTAAACAAAATGCGTTGGCCGGGAGTTGAACCCGGGTCAATTGCTTGGAAGGCAACTATTCTAACCGCTATACCACCAACGCTTCGGGAGGGGATACGGAATGCCTAGCACCATATCCAAGCCGGGTGGCTAAAAACTGCTCACTCGACTCTACTAAAATGCACACTGCGACTTTATTCGACCCTATACTGACCCTTATGTCTCAACTCGATTCGAGTGATTTCCCTAAGACGGCTCGACTGGAGCCGAATCACTTAATACGGTAAGTCGTAATACTCTGGTTAATTATCACAGTTAATGCACTGAGATACATAATACGCACGAGCACCATTTAAAGAAACCGAAATTAAATACAAAATTAAACAAAATGCGTTGGCCGGGAGTTGAACCCGGGTCAATTGCTTGGAAGGCAACTATTCTAACCGCTATACCACCAACGCTTCGGGAGGGGATACGGAATGCCTAGCACCATATCCAAGCCGGGTGGCTAAAAACTGCTCACTCGACTCTACTAAAATGCACACTGCGACTTTATTCGACCCTATACTGACACTTATGTCTCAACTCGACTCGAGTGATTTCCCTAAGACGGCTCGACTGCAGCCGAATCACTTAATACGGTAAGTCGTAATACTCTGGTTAATTATCACAGTTAATGCACTGAGATACATAATACGCACGAGCACCATTTAAAGAAACCGAAATTAAATACAAAATTAAACAAAATGCGTTGGCCGGGAGTTGAACCCGGGTCAATTGCTTGGAAGGCAACTATTCTAACCGCTATACCACCAACGCTTTGGGAGGGGATACGGAATGCCTAGCACCATATCCAAGCCGGGTGGCAAAAACTGCTCACTCGACTCTACTAAAATGCACACTGCGACTTTATTCGACCCTATACTGACCCTTATGTCTGAACTCGACTCGAGTGATTTCCCTAAGACGGCTCGACTGCAGCCGAATCACTTAATACGGTAAGTCGTAATACTCTGGTTAATTATCACAGTTAATGCACTGAGATACATAATACGCACGAGCACCATTTAAAGAAACCGAAATTAAATACAAAATTAAACAAAATGCGTTGGCCGGGAGTTGAACCCGGGTCAATTGCTTGGAAGGCAACTATTCTAACCGCTATACCACCAACGCTTTGGGAGGGGATACGGAATGCCTAGCACCATATCCAAGCCGGGTGGCAAAAACTGCTCACTCGACTCTACTAAAATGCACACTGCGACTTTATTCGACCCTATACTGACCCTTATGTCTCAACTCGACTCGAGTGATTTCCCTAAGACGGCTCGACTGCAGCCGAATCACTTAATACGGTAAGTCGTAATACTCTGGTTAATTATCACAGTTAATGTACTGAGATACATAATACGCACGAGCACCATTTAAAGAAACCGAAATTAAATACAAAATTAAACAAAATGCGTTGGCCGGGAGTTGAACCCGGGTCAATTGCTTGGAAGGCAACTATTCTAACCGCTATACCACCAACGCTTCGGGAGGGGATACGGAATGCCTAGCACCATATCCAAGCCGGGTGGCAAAAACTGCTCACTCGACTCTACTAAAATGCACACTGCGACTTTATTCGACCCTATACTGACCCTTATGTCTGAACTCGACTCGAGTGATTTCCCTAAGACGGCTCGACTGCAGCCGAATCACTTAATACGGTAAGTCGTAATACTCTGGTTAATTATCACAGTTAATGCACTGAGATACATAATACGCACGAGCACCATTTAAATAAACCGAAATTAAATACAAAATTAAACAAAATGCGTTGGCCGGGAGTTGAACCCGGGTCAATTGCTTGGAAGGCAACTATTCTAACCGCTATACCACCAACGCTTTGGGAGGGGATACGGAATGCCTAGCACCATATCCAAGCCGGGTGGCAAAAACTGCTCACTCGACTCTACTAAAATGCACACTGCGACTTTATTCGACCCTATACTGACCCTTATGTCTGAACTCGACTCGAGTGATTTCCCTAAGACGGCTCGACTGCAGCCGAATCACTTAATACGGTAAGTCGTAATACTCTGGTTAATTATCACAGTTAATGCACTGAGATACATAATACGCACGAGCACCATTTAAATAAACCGAAATTAAATACAAAATTAAACAAAATGCGTTGGCCGGGAGTTGAACCCGGGTCAATTGCTTGGAAGGCAACTATTCTAACCGCTATACCACCAACGCTTTGGGAGGGGATACGGAATGCCTAGCACCATATCCAAGCCGGGTGGCAAAAACTGCTCACTCGACTCTACTAAAATGCACACTGCGACTTTATTCGACCCTATACTGACCCTTATGTCTCAACTCGACTCGAGTGATTTCCCTAAGACGGCTCGACTGCAGCCGAATCACTTAATACGGTAAGTCGTAATACTCTGGTTAATTATCACAGTTAATGCACTGAGATACATAATACGCACGAGCACCATTTAAAGAAACCGAAATTAAATACAAAATTAAACAAAATGCGTTGGCCGGGAGTTGAACCCGGGTCAATTGCTTGGAAGGCAACTATTCTAACCGCTATACCACCAACGCTTCGGGAGGGGATACGGAATGCCTAGCACCATATCCAAGCCGGGTGGCAAAAACTGCTCACTCGACTCTACTAAAATGCACACTGCGACTTTATTCGACCCTATACTGACACTTATGTCTCAACTCGACTCGAGTGATTTCCCTAAGACGGCTCGACTGCAGCCGAATCACTTAATACGGTAAGTCGTAATACTCTGTTTAATTATCACAGTTAATGCACTGAGATACATAATACGCACGAGCACCATTTAAAGAAACCGAAATTAAATACAAAATTAAACAAAATGCGTTGGCCGGGAGTTGAACCCGGGTCAATTGCTTGGAAGGCAACTATTCTAACCGCTATACCACCAACGCTTTGGGAGGGGATACGGAATGCCTAGCACCATATCCAAGCCGGGTGGCAAAAACTGCTCACTCGACTCTACTAAAATGCACACTGCGACTTTATTCGACCCTATACTGACCCTTATGTCTCAACTCGACTCGAGTGATTTCCCTAAGACGGCTCGACTGCAGCCGAATCACTTAATACGGTAAGTCGTAATACTCTGGTTAATTATCACAGTTAATGCACAGAGATACATAATACGCACGAGCACCATTTAAAGAAACCGAAATTAAATACAAAATTAAACAAAATGCGTTGGCCGGGAGTTGAACCCGGGTCAATTGCTTGGAAGGCAACTATTCTAACCGCTATACCACCAACGCTTCGGGAGGGGATACGGAATGCCTAGCACCATATCCAAGCCGGGTGGCAAAAACTGCTCACTCGACTCTACTAAAATGCACACTGCGACTTTATTCGACCCTATACTGACCCTTATGTCTCAACTCGACTCGAGTGATTTCCCTAAGACGGCTCGACTGCAGCCGAATCACTTAATACGGTAAGTCGTAATACTCTGGTTAATTATCACAGTTAATGCACTGAGATACATAATACGCACGAGCACCATTTAAAGAAACCGAAATTAAATACAAAATTAAACAAAATGCGTTGGCCGGGAGTTGAACCCGGGTCAATTGCTTGGAAGGCAACTATTCTAACCGCTATACCACCAACGCTTCGGGAGGGGATACGGAATGCCTAGCACCATATCCAAGCCGGGTGGCAAAAACTGCTCACTCGACTCTACTAAAATGCACACTGCGACTTTATTCGACCCTATACTGACCCTTATGTCTGAACTCGACTCGAGTGATTTCCCTAAGACGGCTCGACTGCAGCCGAATCACTTAATACGGTAAGTCGTAATACTCTGGTTAATTATCACAGTTAATGCACTGAGATACATAATACGCACGAGCACCATTTAAAGAAACCGAAATTAAATACAAAATTAAACAAAATGCGTTGGCCGGGAGTTGAACCCGGGTCAATTGCTTGGAAGGCAACTATTCTAACCGCTATACCACTAACGCTTCGGGAGGGGATACGGAATGCCTAGCACCATATCCAAGCCGGGTGGCAAAAACTGCTCACTCGACTCTACTAAAATGCACACTGCGACTTTATTCGACCCTATACTGACCCTTATGTCTCAACTCGACTCGAGTGATTTCCCTAAGACGGCTCGACTGCAGCCGAATCACTTAATACGGTAAGTCGTAATACTCTGGTTAATTATCACAGTTAATGCACTGAGATACATAATACGCACGAGCACCATTTAAAGAAACCGAAATTAAATACAAAATTAAACAAAATGCGTTGGCCGGGAGTTGAACCCGGGTCAATTGCTTGGAAGGCAACTATTCTAACCGCTATACCACCAACGCTTTGGGAGGGGATACGGAATGCCTAGCACCATATCCAAGCCGGGTGGCAAAAACTGCTCACTCGACTCTACTAAAATGCACACTGCGACTTTATTCGACCCTATACTGACCCTTATGTCTCAACTCGACTCGAGTGATTTCCCTAAGACGGCTCGACTGCAGCCGAATCACTTAATACGGTAAGTCGTAATACTCTGGTTAATTATCACAGTTAATGTACTGAGATACATAATACGCACGAGCACCATTTAAAGAAACCGAAATTAAATACACAATTAAACAAAATGCGTTGGCCGGGAGTTGAACCCGGGTCAATTGCTTGGAAGGCAACTATTCTAACCGCTATACCACCAACGCTTCGGGAGGGGATACGGAATGCCTAGCACCATATCCAAGCCGGGTGGCAAAAACTGCTCACTCGACTCTACTAAAATGCACACTGCGACTTTATTCGACCCTATACCGACCCTTATGTCTCAACTCGACTCGAGTGATTTCCCTAAGACGGCTCGACTGCAGCCGAATCACTTAATACGGTAAGTCGTAATACTCTGGTTAATTATCACAGTTAATGCACTGAGATACATAATACGCACGAGCACCATTTAAAGAAACCGAAATTAAATACAAAATTAAACAAAATGCGTTGGCCGGGAGTTGAACCCGGGTCAATTGCTTGGAAGGCAACTATTCTAACCGCTATACCACCAACGCTTCGGGAGGGGATACGGAATGCCTAGCACCATATCCAAGCCGGGTGGCTAAAAACTGCTCACTCGACTCTACTAAAATGCACACTGCGACTTTATTCGACCCTATACTGACCCTTATGTCTCAACTCGACTCGAGTGATTTCCCTAAGACGGCTCGACTGCAGCCGAATCACTTAATACGGTAAGTCGTAATACTCTGGTTAATTATCACAGTTAATGCACTGAGATACATAATACGCACGAGCACCATTTAAAGAAACCGAAATTAAATACAAAATTAAACAAAATGCGTTGGCCGGGAGTTGAACCCGGGTCAATTGCTTGGAAGGCAACTATTCTAACCGCTATACCACCAACGCTTCGGGAGGGGATACGGAATGCCTAGCACCATATCCAAGCCGGGTGGCTAAAAACTGCTCACTCGACTCTACTAAAATGCACACTGCGACTTTATTCGACCCTATACTGACCCTTATGTCTCAACTCGACTCGAGTGATTTCCCTAAGACGGCTCGACTGCAGCCGAATCACTTAATACGGTAAGTCGTAATACTCTGGTTAATTATCACAGTTAATGCACTGAGATACATAATACGCACGAGCACCATTTAAAGAAACCGAAATTAAATACAAAATTAAACAAAATGCGTTGGCCGGGAGTTGAACCCGGGTCAATTGCTTGGAAGGCAACTATTCTAACCGCTATACCACCAACGCTTCGGGAGGGGATACGGAATGCCTAGCACCATATCCAAGCCGGGTGGCTAAAAACTGCTCACTCGACTCTACTAAAATGCACACTGCGACTTTATTCGACCCTATACTGACACTTATGTCTCAACTCGACTCGAGTGATTTCCCTAAGACGGCTCGACTGCAGCCGAATCACTTAATACGGTAAGTCGTAATACTCTGGTTAATTATCACAGTTAATGCACTGAGATACATAATACGCACGAGCACCATTTAAAGAAACCGAAATTAAATACAAAATTAAACAAAATGCGTTGGCCGGGAGTTGAACCCGGGTCAATTGCTTGGAAGGCAACTATTCTAACCGCTATACCACCAACGCTTTGGGAGGGGATACGGAATGCCTAGCACCATATCCAAGCCGGGTGGCAAAAACTGCTCACTCGACTCTACTAAAATGCACACTGCGACTTTATTCGACCCTATACTGACCCTTATGTCTCAACTCGACTCGAGTGATTTCCCTAAGACGGCTCGACTGCAGCCGAATCACTTAATACGGTAAGTCGTAATACTCTGGTTAATTATCACAGTTAATGCACTGAGATACATAATACGCACGAGCACCATTTAAAGAAACCGAAATTAAATACAAAATTAAACAAAATGCGTTGGCCGGGAGTTGAACCCGGGTCAATTGCTTGGAAGGTAACTATTCTAACCGCTATACCACCAACGCTTCGGGAGGGGATACGGAATGCCTAGCACCATATCCAAGCCGGGTGGCAAAAACTGCTCACTCGACTCTACTAAAATGCACACTGCGACTTTATTCGACCCTATACTGACCCTTATGTCTCAACTCGACTCGAGTGATTTCCCTAAGACGGCTCGACTGCAGCCGAATCACTTAATACGGTAAGTCGTAATACTCTGGTTAATTATCACAGTTAATGCACTGAGATACATAATACGGACGAGCACCATTTAAAGAAACCGAAATTAAATACAAAATTAAACAAAATGCGTTGGCCGGGAGTTGAACCCGGGTCAATTGCTTGGAAGGCAACTATTCTAACCGCTATACCACCAACGCTTTGGGAGGGGATACGGAATGCCTAGCACCATATCCAAGCCGGGTGGCAAAAACTGCTCACTCGACTCTACTAAAATGCACACTGCGACTTTATTCGACCCTATACTGACCCTTATGTCTCAACTCGACTCGAGTGATTTCCCTAAGACGGCTCGACTGCAGCCGAATCACTTAATACGGTAAGTCGTAATACTCTGGTTAATTATCACAGTTAATGTACTGAGATACATAATACGCACGAGCACCATTTAAAGAAACCGAAATTAAATACAAAATTAAACAAAATGCGTTGGCCGGGAGTTGAACCCGGGTCAATTGCTTGGAAGGCAACTATTCTAACCGCTATACCACCAACGCTTCGGGAGGGGATACGGAATGCCTAGCACCATATCCAAGCCGGGTGGCAAAAACTGCTCACTCGACTCTACTAAAATGCACACTGCGACTTTATTCGACCCTATACTGACCCTTATGTCTCAACTCGACTCGAGTGATTTCCCTAAGACGGCTCGACTGCAGCCGAATCACTTAATACGGTAAGTCGTAATACTCTGGTTAATTATCACAGTTAATGCACTGAGATACATAATACGCACGAGCACCATTTAAAGAAACCGAAATTAAATACAAAATTAAACAAAATGCGTTGGCCGGGAGTTGAACCCGGGTCAATTGCTTGGAAGGCAAATATTCTAACCGCTATACCACCAACGCTTCGGGAGGGGATACGGAATGCCTAGCACCATATCCAAGCCGGGTGGCAAAAACTGCTCACTCGACTCTACTAAAATGCACACTGCGACTTTATTCGACCCTATACTGACCCTTATGTCTCAACTCGACTCGAGTGATTTCCCTAAGACGGCTCGACTGCAGCCGAATCACTTAATACGGTAAGTCGTAATACTCTGGTTAATTATCACAGTTAATGCACTGAGATACATAATACGCACGAGCACCATTTAAAGAAACCGAAATTAAATACAAAATTAAACAAAATGCGTTGGCCGGGAGTTGAACCCGGGTCAATTGCTTGGAAGGCAACTATTCTAACCGCTATACCACTAACGCTTCGGGAGGGGATACGGAATGCCTAGCACCATATCCAAGCCGGGTGGCAAAAACTGCTCACTCGACTCTACTAAAATGCACACTGCGACTTTATTCGACCCTATACTGACCCTTATGTCTCAACTCGACTCGAGTGATTTCCCTAAGACGGCTCGACTGCAGCCGAATCACTTAATACGGTAAGTCGTAATACTCTGGTTAATTATCACAGTTAATGCACTGAGATACATAATACGCACGAGCACCATTTAAAGAAACCGAAATTAAATACAAAATTAAACAAAATGCGTTGGCCGGGAGTTGAACCCGGGTCAATTGCTTGGAAGGCAACTATTCTAACCGCTATACCACCAACGCTTTGGGAGGGGATACGGAATGCCTAGCACCATATCCAAGCCGGGTGGCAAAAACTGCTCACTCGACTCTACTAAAATGCACACTGCGACTTTATTCGACCCTATACTGACCCTTATGTCTCAACTCGACTCGAGTGATTTCCCTAAGACGGCTCGACTGCAGCCGAATCACTTAATACGGTAAGTCGTAATACTCTGGTTAATTATCACAGTTAATGTACTGAGATACATAATACGCACGAGCACCATTTAAAGAAACCGAAATTAAATACAAAATTAAACAAAATGCGTTGGCCGGGAGTTGAACCCGGGTCAATTGCTTGGAAGGCAACTATTCTAACCGCTATACCACCAACGCGTCGGGAGGGGATACGGAATGCCTAGCACCATATCCAAGCCGGGTGGCAAAAACTGCTCACTCGACTCTACTAAAATGCACACTGCGACTTTATTCGACCCTATACTGACCCTTATGTCTCAACTCGACTCGAGTGATTTCCCTAAGACGGCTCGACTGCAACCGAATCACTTAATACGGTAAGTCGTAATACTCTGGTTAATTATCACAGTTAATGCACTGAGATACATAATACGCACGAGCACCATTTAAAGAAACCGAAATTAAATACAAAATTAAACAAAATGAGTTGGCCGGGAGTTGAACCCGGGTCAATTGCTTGGAAGGCAACTATTCTAACCGCTATACCACCAACGCTTCGGGAGGGGATACGGAATGCCTAGCACCATATCCAAGCCGGGTGGCAACAACTGCTTACTCGACTCTACTAAAATGCACACTGCGACTTTATTCGACCCTATACTGAGCCTTATGTCTCAACTCGACTCGAGTGATTTCCCTAAGACGGCTCGACTGCAGCCGAATCACTTAATACGGTAAGTCGTAATACTCTGGTTAATTATCACAGTTAATGCACTGAGATACATAATACGCACGAGCACCATTTAAAGAAACCGAAATTAAATACAAAATTAAACAAAATGCGTTGGCAGGGAGTTGAACCCGGGTCAATTGCTTGGAAGGCAACTATTCTAACCGCTATACCACCAACGCTTCGGGAGGGGATACGGAATGCCTAGCACCATATCCAAGCCGGGTGGCAAAAACTGCTCACTCGACTCTACTAAAATGCACACTGCGACTTTATTCGACCCTATACTGACCCTTATGTCTCAACTCGACTCGAGTGATTTCCCTAAGACGGCTCGACTGCAGCCGAATCACTTAATACGGTAAGTCGTAATACTCTGGTTAATTATCACAGTTAATGCACTGAGATACATAATACGCACGAGCACCATTAAAAGAAACCGAAATTAAATACAAAATTAAACAAAATGCGTTGGCCGGGAGTTGAACCCGGGTCAATTGCTTGGAAGGCAACTATTCTAACCGCTATACCACCAACGCTTCGGGAGGGGATACGGAATGCCTAGCACCATATCCAAGCCGGGTGGCAAAAACTGCTCACTCGACTCTACTAAAATGCACACTGCGACTTTATTCGACCCTATACTGACCCTTATGTCTCAACTCGACTCGAGTGATTTCCCTAAGACGGCTCGACTGCAGCCGAATCACTTAATACGGTAAGTCGTAATACTCTGGTTAATTATCACAGTTAATGCACTGAGATACATAATACGCACGAGCACCATTTAAAGAAACTGAAATTAAATACAAAATTAAACAAAATGCGTTGGCCGGGAGTTGAACCCGGGTCAATTGCTTGGAAGGCAACTATTCTAACCGCTATACCACCAACGCTTCGGGAGGGGATACGGAATGCCTAGCACCATATCCAAGCCGGGTGGCAACAACTGCTCACTCGACTCTACTAAAATGCACACTGCGACTTTATTCGACCCTATACTGACCCTTATGTC
The DNA here is from genome assembly GCA_037893245.1 of Crossaster papposus. NCBI lineage: Eukaryota > Metazoa > Echinodermata > Asteroidea > Velatida > Solasteridae > Crossaster > Crossaster papposus. The sequence continues at coordinate 39,543 of JBAIAA010001654.1, read as the reverse complement.
TCAACTCGACTCGAGTGATTTCCCTAAGACGGCTCGACTGCAGCCGAATCACTTAATACGGTAAGTCGTAATACTCTGGTTAATTATCACAGTTAATGCACTGAGATACATAATACGCACGAGCACCATTTAAAGAAACCGAAATTAAATACAAAATTAAACAAAATGCGTTGGCCGGGAGTTGAACCCGGGTCAATTGCTTGGAAGGCAACTATTCTAACCGCTATACCACCAACGCTTCGGGAGGGGATACGGAATGCCTAGCACCATATCCAAGCCGGGTGGCAAAAACTGCTCACTCGACTCTACTAAAATGCACACTGCGACTTTATTCGACCCTATACTGACCCTTATGTCTCAACTCGACTCGAGTGATTTCCCTAAGACGGCTCGACTGCAGCCGAATCACTTAATACGGTAAGTCGTAATACTCTGGTTAATTATCACAGTTAATGCACTGAGATACATAATACGCACGAGCACCATTTAAAGAAACCGAAATTAAATACAAAATTAAACAAAATGCGTTGGCCGGGAGTTGAACCCGGGTCAATTGCTTGGAAGGCAACTATTCTAACCGCTATACCACCAACGCTTCGGGAGGGGATACGGAATGCCTAGCACCATATCCAAGCCGGGTGGCAAAAACTGCTCACTCGACTCTACTAAAATGCACACTGCGACTTTATTCGACCCTATACTGACCCTTATGTCTCAACTCGACTCGAGTGATTTCCCTAAGACGGCTCGACTGCAGCCGAATCACTTAATACGGTAAGTCGTAATACTCTGGTTAATTATCACAGTTAATGCACTGAGATACATAATACGCACGAGCACCATTTAAAGAAACCGAAATTAAATACAAAATTAAACAAAATGCGTTGGCCGGGAGTTGAACCCGGGTCAATTGCTTGGAAGGCAACTATTCTAACCGCTATACCACCAACGCTTCGGCAGGGGATACGGAATGCCTAGCACCATATCCAAGCCGGGTGGCAAAAATTGCTCACTCGACTCTACTAAAATGCACACTGCGACTTTATTCGACCCTATACTGACCCTTATGTCTCAACTCGACTCGAGTGATTTCCCTAAGACGGCTCGACTGCAGCCGAATCACTTAATACGGTAAGTCGTAATACTCTGGTTAATTATCACAGTTAATGCACTGAGATACATAATACGCACGAGCACCATTTAAAGAAACCGAAATTAAATACAAAATTAAACAAAATGCGTTGGCCGGGAGTTGAACCCGGGTCAATTGCTTGGAAGGCAACTATTCTAACCGCTATACCACCAACGCTTCGGGAGGGGATACGGAATGCCTAGCACCATATCCAAGCCGGGTGGCAAAAACTGCTCACTCGACTCTACTAAAATGCACACTGCGACTTTATTCGACCCTATACTGACCCTTATGTCTCAACTAGACTCGAGTGATTTCCCTAAGACGGCTCGACTGCAGCCGAATCACTTAATACGGTAAGTCGTAATACTCTGGTTAATTATCACAGTTAATGCACTGAGATACATAATACGCACGAGCACCATTTAAAGAAACCGAAATTAAATACAAAATTAAACAAAATGCGTTGGCCGGGAGTTGAACCCGGGTCAATTGCTTGGAAGGCAACTATTCTAACCGCTATACCACCAACGCTTCGGGAGGTGATACGGAATGCCTAGCACCATATCCAAGCCGGGTGGCAAAAACTGCTCACTCGACTCTACTAAAATGCACACTGCGACTTTATTCGACCCTATACTGACCCTTATGTCTCAACTCGACTCGAGTGATTTCCCTAAGACGGCTCGACTGCAGCCGAATCACTTAATACGGTAAGTCGTAATACTCTGGTTAATTATCACAGTTAATGCACTGAGATACATAATACGCACGAGCACCATTTAAAGAAACCGAAATTAAATACAAAATTAAACAAAATGCGTTGGCCGGGAGTTGAACCCGGGTCAATTGCTTGGAAGGCAACTATTCTAACCGCTATACCACCAACGCTTCGGGAGGGGATACGGAATGCCTAGCACCATATCCAAGCCGGGTGGCAAAAACTGCTCACTCGACTCTACTAAAATGCACACTGCGACTTTATTCGACCCTATACTGACCCTTATGTCTCAACTCGACTCGAGTGATTTCCCTAAGACGGCTCGACTGCAGCCGAATCACTTAATACGGTAAGTCGTAATACTCTGGTTAATTATCACAGTTAATGCACTGAGATACATAATACGCACGAGCACCATTTAAAGAAACCGAAATTAAATACAAAATTAAACAAAATGCGTTGGCCGGGAGTTGAACCCGGGTCAATTGCTTGGAAGGCAACTATTCTAACCGCTATACCACCAACGCTTCGGGAGGGGATACGGAATGCCTAGCACCATATCCAAGCCGGGTGGCAAAAACTGCTCACTCGACCCTACTAAAATGCACACTGCGACTTTATTCGACCCTATACTGACCCTTATGTCTCAACTCGACTCGAGTGATTTCCCTAAGACGGCTCGACTGCAGCCGAATCACTTAATACGGTAAGTCGTAATACTCTGGTTAATTATCAGAGTTAATGCACTGAGATTCATAATACGCACGAGCACCATTTAAAGAAACCGAAATTAAATACAAAATTAAACAAAATGCGTTGGCCGGGAGTTGAACCCGGGTCAATTGCTTGGAAGGCAACTATTCTAACCGCTATACCACCAACGCTTCGGGAGGGGATACGGAATGCCTAGCACCATATCCAAGCCGGGTGGCAAAAACTGCTCACTCGACTCTACTAAAATGCACACTGCGACTTTATTCGACCCTATACTGACCCTTATGTCTCAACTCGACTCGAGTGATTTCTCTAAGACGGCTCGACTGCAGCCGAATAACTTAATACGGTAAGTCGTAATACTCTGGTTAATTATCACAGTTAATGCACTGAGATACATAATACGCACGAGCACCATTTAAAGAAACCGAAATTAAATACAAAATTAAACAAAATGCGTTGGCCGGGAGTTGAACCCGGGTCAATTGCTTGGAAGGCAACTATTCTAACCGCTATACCACCAACGCTTCGGGAGGGGATACGGAATGCCTAGCACCATATCCAAGCCGGGTGGCAACAACTGCTCACTCGACTCTACTAAAATGCACACTGCGACTTTATTCGACCCTATACTGACCCTTATGTCTCAACTCGACTCGAGTGATTTCCCTAAGACGGCTCGACTGCAGCCGAATCACTTAATACGGTAAGTCGTAATACTCTGGTTAATTATCACAGTTAATGCACTGAGATACATAATACGCACGAGCACCATTTAAAGAAACCGAAATTAAATACAAAATTAAACAAAATGCGTTGGCCGGGAGTTGAACCCGGGTCAATTGCTTGGAAGGCAACTATTCTAACCGCTATACCACCAACGCTTCGGGAGGGGATACGGAATGCCTAGCACCATATCCAAGCCGGGTGGCAAAAACTGCTCACTCGACTCTACTAAAATGCACACTGCGACTTTATTCGACCCTATACTGACCCTTATGTCTCAACTCGACTCGAGTGATTTCCCTAAGACGGCTCGACTGCAGCCGAATCACTTAATACGGTAAGTCGTAATACTCTGGTTAATTATCACAGTTAATGCACTGAGATACATAATACGCACGAGCACCATTTAAAGAAACCGAAATTAAATACAAAATTAAACAAAATGCGTTGGCCGGGAGTTGAACCCGGGTCAATTGCTTGGAAGGCAACTATTCTAACCGCTATACCACCAACGCTTCGGGAGGGGATACGGAATGCCTAGCACCATATCCAAGCCGGGTGGCAAAAACTGCTCACTCGACTCTACTAAAATGCACACTGCGACTTTATTCGACCCTATACTGACCCTTATGTCTCAACTCGACTCGAGTGATTTCCCTAAGACGGCTCGACTGCAGCCGAATCACTTAATACGGTAAGTCGTAATACTCTGGTTAATTATCACAGTTAATGCACTGAGATACATAATACGCACGAGCACCATTTAAAGAAACCGAAATTAAATACAAAATTAAACAAAATGCGTTGGCCGGGAGTTGAACCCGGGTCAATTGCTTGGAAGGCAACTATTCTAACCGCTATACCACCAACGCTTCGGGAGGGGATACGGAATGCCTAGCACCATATCCAAGCCGGGTGGCAAAAACTGCTCACTCGACTCTACTAAAATGCACACTGCGACTTTATTCGACCCTATACTGACCCTTATGTCTCAACTCGACTCGAGTGATTTCCCTTAGACGGCTCGACTGCAGCCGAATCACTTAATACGGTAAGTCGTAATACTCTGGTTAATTATCACAGTTAATGCACTGAGATACATAATACGCACGAGCACCATTTAAAGAAACCGACATTAAATACAAAATTAAACAAAATGCGTTGGCCGGGAGTTGAACCCGGGTCAATTGCTTGGAAGGCAACTATTCTAACCGCTATACCACCAACGCTTCGGGAGGGGATACGGAATGCCTAGCACCATATCCAAGCCGGGTGGCAAAAACTGCTCACTCGACTCTACTAAAATGCACACTGCGACTTTATTCGACCCTATACTGACCCTTATGTCTCAACTCGACTCGAGTGATTTCCCTAAGACGGCTCGACTGCAGCCGAATCACTTAATACGGTAAGTCGTAATACTCTGGTTAATTATCACAGTTAATGCACTGAGATACATAATACGCACGAGCACCATTTAAAGAAACCGAAATTAAATACAAAATTAAACAAAATGCGTTGGCCGGGAGTTGAACCCGGGTCAATTGCTTGGAAGGCAACTATTCTAACCGCTATACCACCAACGCTTCGGGAGGGGATACGGAATGCCTAGCACCATATCCAAGCCGGGTGGCAAAAACTGCTCACTCGACCCTACTAAAATGCACACTGCGACTTTATTCGACCCTATACTGACCCTTATGTCTCAACTCGACTCGAGTGATTTCCCTAAGACGGCTCGACTGCAGCCGAATCACTTAATACGGTAAGTCGTAATACTCTGGTTAATTATCAGAGTTAATGCACTGAGATTCATAATACGCACGAGCACCATTTAAAGAAACCGAAATTAAATACAAAATTAAACAAAATGCGTTGGCCGGGAGTTGAACCCGGGTCAATTGCTTGGAAGGCAACTATTCTAACCGCTATACCACCAACGCTTCGGGAGGGGATACGGAATGCCTAGCACCATATCCAAGCCGGGTGGCAAAAACTGCTCACTCGACTCTACTAAAATGCACACTGCGACTTTATTCGACCCTATACTGACCCTTATGTCTCAACTCGACTCGAGTGATTTCTCTAAGACGGCTCGACTGCAGCCGAATAACTTAATACGGTAAGTCGTAATACTCTGGTTAATTATCACAGTTAATGCACTGAGATACATAATACGCACGAGCACCATTTAAAGAAACCGAAATTAAATACAAAATTAAACAAAATGCGTTGGCCGGGAGTTGAACCCGGGTCAATTGCTTGGAAGGCAACTATTCTAACCGCTATACCACCAACGCTTCGGGAGGGGATACGGAATGCCTAGCACCATATCCAAGCCGGGTGGCAACAACTGCTCACTCGACTCTACTAAAATGCACACTGCGACTTTATTCCACCCTATACTGACCCTTATGTCTCAACTCGACTCGAGTGATTTCCCTAAGACGGCTCGACTGCAGCCGAATCACTTAATACGGTAAGTCGTAATACTCTGGTTAATTATCACAGTTAATGCACTGAGATACATAATACGCACGAGCACCATTTAAAGAAACCGAAATTAAATACAAAATTAAACAAAATGCGTTGGCCGGGAGTTGAACCCGGGTCAATTGCTTGGAAGGCAACTATTCTAACCGCTATACCACCAACGCTTCGGGAGGGGATACGGAATGCCTAGCACCATATCCAAGCCGGGTGGCAAAAACTGCTCACTCGACTCTACTAAAATGCACACTGCGACTTTATTCGACCCTATACTGACCCTTATGTCTCAACTCGACTCGAGTGATTTCCCTAAGACGGCTCGACTGCAGCCGAATCACTTAATACGGTAAGTCGTAATACTCTGGTTAATTATCACAGTTAATGCACTGAGATACATAATACGCACGAGCACCATTTAAAGAAACCGAAATTAAATACAAAATTAAACAAAATGCGTTGGCCGGGAGTTGAACCCGGGTCAATTGCTTGGAAGGCAACTATTCTAACCGCTATACCACCAACGCTTCGGGAGGGGATACGGAATGCCTAGCACCATATCCAAGCCGGGTGGCAAAAACTGCTCACTCGACTCTACTAAAATGCACACTGCGACTTTATTCGACCCTATACTGACCCTTATGTCTCAACTCGACTCGAGTGATTTCCCTAAGACGGCTCGACTGCAGCCGAATCACTTAATACGGTAAGTCGTAATACTCTGGTTAATTATCACAGTTAATGCACTGAGATACATAATACGCACGAGCACCATTTAAAGAAACCGAAATTAAATACAAAATTAAACAAAATGCGTTGGCCGGGAGTTGAACCCGGGTCAATTGCTTGGAAGGCAACTATTCTAACCGCTATACCACCAACGCTTCGGGAGGGGATACGGAATGCCTAGCACCATATCCAAGCCGGGTGGCAAAAACTGCTCACTCGACTCTACTAAAATGCACACTGCGACTTTATTCGACCCTATACTGACCCTTATGTCTCAACTCGACTCGAGTGATTTCCCTTAGACGGCTCGACTGCAGCCGAATCACTTAATACGGTAAGTCGTAATACTCTGGTTAATTATCACAGTTAATGCACTGAGATACATAATACGCACGAGCACCATTTAAAGAAACCGACATTAAATACAAAATTAAACAAAATGCGTTGGCCGGGAGTTGAACCCGGGTCAATTGCTTGGAAGGCAACTATTCTAACCGCTATACCACCAACGCTTCGGGAGGGGATACGGAATGCCTAGCACCATATCCAAGCCGGGTGGCAAAAATTGCTCACTCGACTCTACTAAAATGCACACTGCGACTTTATTCGACCCTATACTGACCCTTATGTCTCAACTCGACTCGAGTGATTTCCCTAAGACGGCTCGACTGCAGCCGAATCACTTAATACGGTAAGTCGTAATACTCTGGTTAATTATCACAGTTAATGCACTGAGATACATAATACGCACGAGCACCATTTAAAGAAACCGAAATTAAATACAAAATTAAACAAAATGCGTTGGCCGGGAGTTGAACCCGGGTCAATTGCTTGGAAGGCAACTATTCTAACCGCTATACCACCAACGCTTCGGGAGGGGATACGGAATGCCTAGCACCATATCCAAGCCGGGTGGCAAAAACTGCTCACTCGACTCTACTAAAATGCACACTGCGACTTTATTCGACCCTATACTGACCCTTATGTCTCAACTCGACTCGAGTGATTTCCCTAAGACGGCTCGACTGCAGCCGAATCACTTAATACGGTAAGTCGTAATACTCTGGTTAATTATCACAGTTAATGCACTGAGATACATAATACGCACGAGCACCATTTAAAGAAACCGAAATTAAATACAAAATTAAACAAAATGCGTTGGCCGGGAGTTGAACCCGGGTCAATTGCTTGGAAGGCAACTATTCTAACCGCTATACCACCAACGCTTCGGGAGGTGATACGGAATGCCTAGCACCATATCCAAGCCGGGTGGCAAAAACTGCTCACTCGACTCTACTAAAATGCACACTGCGACTTTATTCGACCCTATACTGACCCTTATGTCTCAACTCGACTCGAGTGATTTCCCTAAGACGGCTCGACTGCAGCCGAATCACTTAATACGGTAAGTCGTAATACTCTGGTTAATTATCACAGTTAATGCACTGAGATACATAATACGCACGAGCACCATTTAAAGAAACCGAAATTAAATACAAAATTAAACAAAATGCGTTGGCCGGGAGTTGAACCCGGGTCAATTGCTTGGAAGGCAACTATTCTAACCGCTATACCACCAACGCTTCGGGAGGGGATACGGAATGCCTAGCACCATATCCAAGCCGGGTGGCAAAAACTGCTCACTCGACCCTACTAAAATGCACACTGCGACTTTATTCGACCCTATACTGACCCTTATGTCTCAACTCGACTCGAGTGATTTCCCTAAGACGGCTCGACTGCAGCCGAATCACTTAATACGGTAAGTCGTAATACTCTGGTTAATTATCACAGTTAATGCACTGAGATACATAATACGCACGAGCACCATTTAAAGAAACCGAAATTAAATACAAAATTAAACAAAATGCGTTGGCCGGGAGTTGAACCCGGGTCAATTGCTTGGAAGGCAACTATTCTAACCGCTATACCACCAACGCTTCGGGAGGTGATACGGAATGCCTAGCACCATATCCAAGCCGGGTGGCAAAAACTGCTCACTCGACTCTACTAAAATGCACACTGCGACTTTATTCGACCCTATACTGACCCTTATGTCTCAACTCGACTCGAGTGATTTCCCTAAGACGGCTCGACTGCAGCCGAATCACTTAATACGGTAAGTCGTAATACTCTGGTTAATTATCACAGTTAATGCACTGAGATACATAATACGCACGAGCACCATTTAAAGAAACCGAAATTAAATACAAAATTAAACAAAATGCGTTGGCCGGGAGTTGAACCCGGGTCAATTGCTTGGAAGGCAACTATTCTAACCGCTATACCACCAACGCTTCGGGAGGGGATACGGAATGCCTAGCACCATATCCAAGCCGGGTGGCAAAAACTGCTCACTCGACCCTACTAAAATGCACACTGCGACTTTATTCGACCCTATACTGACCCTTATGTCTCAACTCGACTCGAGTGATTTCCCTAAGACGGCTCGACTGCAGCCGAATCACTTAATACGGTAAGTCGTAATACTCTGGTTAATTATCACAGTTAATGCACTGAGATACATAATACGCACGAGCACCATTTAAAGAAACCGAAATTAAATACAAAATTAAACAAAATGCGTTGGCCGGGAGTTGAACCCGGGTCAATTGCTTGGAAGGCAACTATTCTAACCGCTATACCACCAACGCTTCGGGAGGGGATACGGAATGCCTAGCACCATATCCAAGCCGGGTGGCAAAAACTGCTCACTCGACTCTACTAAAATGCACACTGCGACTTTATTCGACCCTATACTGACCCTTATGTCTCAACTCGACTCGAGTGATTTCCCTAAGACGGCTCGACTGCAGCCGAATCACTTAATACGGTAAGTCGTAATACTCTGGTTAATTATCACAGTTAATGCACTGAAATACATAATACGCACGAGCACCATTTAAAGAAACCGAAATTAAATACAAAATTAAACAAAATGCGTTGGCCGGGAGTTGAACCCGGGTCAATTGCTTGGAAGGCAACTATTCTAACCGCTATACCACCAACGCTTCGGGAGGGGATACGGAATGCCTAGCACCATATCCAAGCCGGGTGGCAAAAACTGCTCACTCGACTCTACTAAAATGCACACTGCGACTTTATTCGACCCTATACTGACCCTTATGTCTCAACTCGACTCGAGTGATTTCCCTAAGACGGCTCGACTGCAGCCGAATCACTTAATACGGTAAGTCGTAATACTCTGGTTAATTATCACAGTTAATGCACTGAGATACATAATACGCACGAGCACCATTTAAAGAAACCGAAATTAAATACAAAATTAAACAAAATGCGTTGGCCGGGAGTTGAACCCGGGTCAATTGCTTGGAAGGCAACTATTCTAACCGCTATACCACCAACGCTTCGGGAGGGGATACGGAATGCCTAGCACCATATCCAAGCCGGGTGGCAAAAACTGCTCACTCGACTCTACTAAAATGCACACTGTGACTTTATTCGACCCTATACTGACCCTTATGTCTCAACTCGACTCAAGTGATTTCCCTAAGACGGCTCGACTGCAGCCGAATCACTTAATACGGTAAGTCGTAATACTCTGGTTAATTATCACAGTTAATGCACTGAGATACATAATACGCACGACCACCATTTAAAAAAACCGAAATTAAATACAAAACTAAACAAAATGCGTTGGCCGGGAGTTGAACCCGGGTCAATTGCTTGGAAGGCAACTATTCTAACCGCTATACCACCAACGCTTCGGGAGGGGATACGGAATGCCTAGCACCATATCCAAGCCGGGTGGCAAAAACTGCTCACTCGACTCTACTAAAATGCACACTGCGACTTTATTCGACCCTATACTGACCCTTATGTCTCAACTCGACTCGAGTGATTTCCCTAAGACGGCTCGACTGCAGCCGAATCACTTAATACGGTAAGTCGTAATACTCTGGTTAATTATCACAGTTAATGCACTGAGATACATAATACGCACGAGCACCATTTAAAGAAACCGAAATTAAATACAAAATTAAACAAAATGCGTTGGCCGGGAGTTGAACCCGGGTCAATTGCTTGGAAGGCAACTATTCTAACCGCTATACCACCAACGCTTCGGGAGGGGATACGGAATGCCTACCACCATATCCAAGCCGGGTGGCAAAAACTGCTCACTCGACTCTACTAAAATGCACACTGCGACTTTATTCGACCCTATACTGACCCTTATGTCTCAACTCGACTCGAGTGATTTCCCTAAGACGGCTCGACTGCAGCCGAATCACTTAAAACGGTAAGTCGTAATACTCTGGTTAATTATCACAGTTAATGCACTGAGATACATAATACGCACGAGCACCATTTAAAGAAACCGAAATTAAATACAAAATTAAACAAAATGCGTTGGCCGGGAGTTGAACCCGGGTCAATTGCTTGGAAGGCAACTATTCTAACCGCTATACCACCAACGCTTCGGGAGGGGATACGGAATGCCTAGCACCATATCCAAGCCGGGTGGCAAAAACTGCTCACTCGACTCTACTAAAATGCACACTGTGACTTTATTCGACCCTATACTGACCCTTATGTCTCAACTCGACTCGAGTGATTTCCCTAAGACGGCTCGACTGCAGCCGAATCACTTAATACGGTAAGTCGTAATACTCTGGTTAATTATCACAGTTAATGCACTGAGATACATAATACGCACGAGCACCATTTAAAGAAACCGAAATTAAATACAAAATTAAACAAAATGCGTTGGCCGGGAGTTGAACCCGGGTCAATTGCTTGGAAGGCAACTATTCTAACCGCTATACCACCAACGCTTCGGGAGGGGATACGGAATGCCTAGCACCATATCCAAGCCGGGTGCCTAAAAACTGCTCACTCGACTCTACTAAAATGCACACTGCGACTTTATTCGACCCTATACTGACCCTTATGTCTCAACTCGACTCGAGTGATTTCCCTAAGACGGCTCGACTGCAGCCGAATCACTTAATACGGTAAGTCGTAATACTCTGGTTAATTATCCCAGTTAATGCACTGAGATACATAATACGCACGACCACCATTTAAAGAAACCGAAATTAAATACAAAATTAAACAAAATGCGTTGGCCGGGAGTTGAACCCGGGTCAATTGCTTGGAAGGCAACTATTCTAACCGCTATACCACCAACGCTTCGGGAGGGGATACGGAATGCCTAGCACCATATCCAAGCCGGGTGGCAAAAACTGCTCACTCGACTCTACTAAAATGCACACTGCGACTTTATTCGACCCTATACTGACCCTTATGTCTCAACTCGACTCGAGTGATTTCAGCCGAATCACTTAATACGGTAAGTCGTAATACTCTGGTTAATTATCACAGTTAATGCACTGAGATACATAATACGCACGAGCACCATTTAAAGAAACCGAAATTAAATACAAAATTAAACAAAATGCTTTGGCCGGGAGTTGAACCCGGGTCAATTGCTTGGAAGGCAACTATTCTAACCGCTATACCACCAACGCTTCGGGAGGGGATACGGAATGCCTAGCACCATATCCAAGCCGGGTGGCAAAAACTGCTCACTCGACTCTACTAAAATGCACACTGCGACTTTATTCGACCCTATACTGACCCTTATGTCTCAACTCGACTCGAGTGATTTCCCTAAGACGGCTCGACTGCAGCCGAATCACTTAATATGGTAAGTCGTAATACTCTGGTTAATTATCACAGTTAATGCACTGAGATACATAATACGCACGACCACCATTTAAAGAAACCGAAATTAAATACAAAATTAAACAAAATGCGTTGGCCGGGAGTTGAACCCGGGTCAATTGCTTGGAAGGCAACTATTCTAACCGCTATACCACCAACGCTTCGGGAGGGGATACGGAATGCCTAGCACCATATCCAAGCCGGGTGGCAAAAACTGCTCACTCGACTCTACTAAAATGCACACTGTGACTTTATTCGACCCTATACTGACCCTTATGTCTCAACTCGACTCGAGTGATTTCCCTAAGACGGCTCGACCGCAGCCGAATCACTTAATACGGTAAGTCGTAATACTCTGGTTAATTATCACAGTTAATGCACTGAGATACATAATACGCACGAGCACCATTTAAAGAAACCGAAATTAAATACAAAATTAAACAAAATGCGTTGGCCGGGAGTTGAACCCGGGTCAATTGCTTGGAAGGCAACTATTCTAACCGCTATACCACCAACGCTTCGGGAGGGGATACGGAATGCCTAGCACCATATCCAAGCCGGGTGGCAAAAACTGCTCACTCGACTCTACTAAAATGCACACTGCGACTTTATTCGACCCTCTACTGACCCTTATGTCTCAACTCGACTCGAGTGATTTCCCTAAGACGGCTCGACTTCAGCCGAATCACTTAATACGGTAAGTCGTAATACTCTGGTTAATTATCACAGTTAATGCACTGAGATACATAATACGCACGAGCACCATTTAAAGAAACCGAAATTAAATACAAAATTAAACAAAATGCGTTGGCCGGGAGTTGAACCCGGGTCAATTGCTTGGAAGGCAACTATTCTAACCGCTATACCACCAACGCTTCGGGAGGGGATACGGAATGCCTAGCACCATATCCAAGCCGGGTGGCAAAAACTGCTCACTCGACTCTACTAAAATGCACACTGCGACTTTATTCGACCCTATACTGACCCTTATGTCTCAACTCGACTCGAGTGATTTCCCTAAGACGGCTCGACTGCAGCCGAATCACTTAATACGGTAAGTCGTAATACTCTGGTTAATTATCACAGTTAATGCACTGAGATACATAATACGCACGAGCACCATTTAAAGAAACCGAAATTAAATACAAAATTAAACAAAATGCGTTGGCCGGGAGTTGAACCCGGGTCAATTGCTTGGAAGGCAACTATTCTAACCGCTATACCACCAACGCTTCGGGAGGGGATACGGAATGCCTAGCACCATATCCAAGCCGGGTGGCAAAAACTGCTCACTCGACTCTACTAAAATGCACACTGCGACTTTATTCGACCCTATACTGACCCTTATGTCTCAACTCGACTCGAGTGATTTCCCTAAGACGGCTCGACTGCAGCCGAATCACTTAATATGGTAAGTTGTAATACTCTGGTTAATTATCACAGTTAATGCACTGAGATACATAATACGCACGAGCACCATTTAAAGAAACCGAAATTAAATACAAAATTAAACAAAATGCGTTGGCCGGGAGTTGAACCCGGGTCAATTGCTTGGAAGGCAACTATTCTAACCGCTATACCACCAACGCTTCGGGAGGGGATACGGAATGCCTAGCACCATATCCAAGCCGGGTGGCAAAAACTGCTCACTCGACTCTACTAAAATGCACACTGCGACTTTATTCGACCCTCTACTGACCCTTATGTCTCAACTCGACTCGAGTGATTTCCCTAAGACGGCTCGACTTCAGCCGAATCACTTAATACGGTAAGTCGTAATACTCTGGTTAATTATCACAGTTAATGCACTGAGATACATAATACGCTCGAGCACCATTTAAAGAAACCGAAATTAAATACAAAATTAAACAAAATGCGTTGGCCGGGAGTTGAACCCGGGTCAATTGCTTGGAAGGCAACTATTCTAACCGCTATACCACCAACGCTTCGGGAGGGGATACGGAATGCCTAGCACCATATCCAAGCCGGGTGGCTAAAAACTGCTCACTCGACTCTACTAAAATGCACACTGCGACTTTATTCGACCCTATACTGACCCTTATGTCTCAACTCGACTCGAGTGATTTCCCTAAGACGGCTCGACTGCAGCCGAATCACTTAATACGGTAAGTCGTAATACTCTGGTTAATTATCACAGTTAATGCACTGAGATACATAATACGCACGACCACCATTTAAAGAAACCGAAATTAAATACAAAATTAAACAAAATGCGTTGGCCGGGAGTTGAACCCGGGTCAATTGCTTGGAAGGCAACTATTCTAACCGCTATACCACCAACGCTTCGGGAGGGGATACGGAATGCCTAGCACCATATCCAAGCCGGGTGGCAAAAACTGCTCACTCGACTCTACTAAAATGCACACTGCGACTTTATTCGACCCTATACTGACCCTTATGTCTCAACTCGACTCGAGTGATTTCCCTAAGACGGCTCGACTGCAGCCGAATCACTTAATACGGTAAGTCGTAATACTCTGGTTAATTATCACAGTTAATGCACTGAGATACATAATACGCACGAGCACCATTTAAAGAAACCGAAATTAAATACAAAATTAAACAAAATGCGTTGGCCGGGAGTTGAACCCGGGTCAATTGCTTGGAAGACAACTATTCTAACCGCTATACCACCAACGCTTCGGGAGGGGATACGGAATGCCTAGCACCATATCCAAGCCGGGTGGCAAAAACTGCTCACTCGACTCTACTAAAATGCACACTGTGACTTTATTCGACCCTATACTGACCCTTATGTCTCAACTCGACTCGAGTGATTTCCCTAAGACGGCTCGACTGCAGCCGAATCACTTAATACGGTAAGTCGTAATACTCTGGTTAATTATCACAGTTAATGCACTGAGATACGTAATACGCACGAGCACCATTTAAAGAAACCGAAATTAAATACAAAATTAAACAAAATGCGTTGGCCGGGAGTTGAACCCGGGTCAATTGCTTGGAAGGCAACTATTCTAACCGCTATACCACCAACGCTTCGGGAGTGGATACGGAATGCCTAGCACCATATCCAAGCCGGGTGCCTAAAAACTGCTCACTCGAGTCTACTAAAATGCACACTGCGACTTTATTCGACCCTATACTGACCCTTATGTCTCAACTCGACTCGAGTGATTTCCCTAAGACGGCTCGACTGCAGCCGAATCACTTAATACGGTAAGTCGTAATACTCTGGTTAATTATCCCAGTTAATGCACTGAGATACATAATACGCACGACCACCATTTAAAGAAACCGAAATTAAATACAAAATTAAACAAAATGCGTTGGCCGGGAGTTGAACCCGGGTCAATTGCTTGGAAGGCAACTATTCTAACCGCTATACCACCAACGCTTCGGGAGGGGATACGGAATGCCTAGCACCATATCCAAGCCGGGTGGCAAAAACTGCTCACTCGACTCTACTAAAATGCACACTGCGACTTTATTCGACCCTCTACTGACCCTTATGTCTCAACTCGACTCGAGTGATTTCCCTAAGACGGCTCGACTTCAGCCGAATCACTTAATACGGTAAGTCGTAATACTCTGGTTAATTATCACAGTTAATGCACTGAGAATATAGTTTTATTTGTTCGATTGACTTCAATCGATGGCATCTGTTCCTTTCACTATACATCTGCCAGGGGTATGTTAGGAATTCTTTGTTCAAAATCACTCGGCCAAGCAAGCATTCAGCGTTAGGCCCTTTATAAGCGAGCTACACCACGCCCTGTGCACTTTCAGGCCTATGTCTCGCTGCTGAACACTGCCTTAAGATCCTATACAATAGCTCACGTTAGGTTCCAGTTGTTTTCGGTATTTTTCTTTTCTTTCTTTTAGGCATGCAAAATGATGTGTGTTTCAACTGCAAAATGGTCGGACACTGGTTCCGCGAATGTCCATTCGTCGGCCATCCCATGCCACCTTCCCAAGTCAGACCCAGAGCGCAAGCGGCTCTGCCAGTCGGGTACCGACCGTTCCACTCCCGTAACACACTCGTTCCCTGGCAAGCCCCGCATCCTCAGCGGGCCATTGCGGATTTCCCCGCATCCTCCACCGGCCAAACCAGTACAGCAGGATCATCTGGAACCTCGCTTGGAAGCACTTCAGCATCGCGAACGGCATAATGCATCCCAGATGTCGAACCTGTCTCGCAAATTTAGCGACGTTATAGAGGTAAAATGTAACTACGATTCAAAATCAATATGTGATAATTTTATCTCTAAAGTCGACGTTAAAGGACGTCTAAGAGTTCATTCCCAGTTTTGGGTTGATATAGGAGCTTCCCCTATGGTGTTATCGGTGATAAACGAAGGTTATCGTATTCCCTTCGTAAGTCCCCCTCCTCCTGCGTCATTTCAAAACAATAAATCGGCTAACAATGAATATACCTTTGTAACCGACACATTGTTAGATTTGCTCAACTCGGGTCGTATTAAAGAAAAGCTAGAACCTTCCTACATCGTCAGTCCTCTATCCGTAGCCTACCCAGCTTCGGGGAAAAGAAGGCTCATACTTGATCTTAGCAATTTGAATCTATACGTGTTAAAATCAAAATTCAAAATGGACGATTGGAAAATTGGCATGCAATATTTTTCACACAATGCATATTTATTTTCCTTCGACTTGAAATCCGGCTATCACCATATTGACATTTCATTGGAATATCAACAATACTTGGGTTTTTCGTGGGTCATAGACAATACACAAAGGTACTTCGAATTTACAGTTCTACCGTTCGGGTTATCCTCTGCCCCTTTGCTTTTTACCAAGATGATGAAGCCTTTAGTGGGTCACTGGAGGTCATGTGGCATTCTAATTGCTCTTTACCTAGATGACGGATTTTGCGTAATACCACATAACAAAGACAAATCGGTCTATAATTTTGAGATCGCTCAAGAAGTTTCTCGCCATGTTAAAGCCGATTTGATACAGTCTGGTCTTGTTTTTAACCCAGAAAAGAGCAACTGGGAACCCGTAACCCGTATTCAATGGTTGGGCATGATTTGGGATTCTGTGTCTGGTACTTTACAAGTTACAGAAAGAAGAGTGAGCAAAATTCTCCAAACAATTGATGAAATTTCCGTTTCTAATATAATAACGGCTCGTAAACTACACTCGTTTGTAGGGCAGATCATTTCCCTCAGTCCAGTTGTCGGAAATCTGACTAGATTATCCACTCGTAATGCTCAGATTAATATTGCTCAGGTTTCACACGAAGACAATCTTGTCCTTTTAGATGAATCTTGCTTGTCAGAAATTTCCTTTTGGAAAAATAACATAAATCGTTGCAACAATCGATCTATTTTCAAAGGCAGCCGAGTAAACAAAATTATTTGCTGTGACGCTAGTGCAGTAGGTTCGGGCGCCATAATTTGTAATGATATTCATACCGCACATAAAAACTGGACACCAGACGAATCACGGGCCAGTTCTACTTGGCGCGAATTAAACACAATAGAATTTGCATTGTCATCATTTTTGCCGATCATTTCTGATTCCAGTGTAAAGGTTTTCACTGACAGTCAATCAGCAGCAAGAATAGTGGAAGTAGGAAGCATGAAGCTTGAACTGCATAACATAGCCATGGCCATTTTCAATTTATGTCTTCAATATCACATTCATTTGGAAGTAGAATGGGTACCTCGAAGTCAGAACGATCAAGCCGATTTCGTGAGTAGGCTGGTTGATCTAGACGACTGGATGCTATCGTCCGAATTTTTTAATGTAATTAATGATCGCTGGGGCCCCTTTACCGTGGACTGTTTTGCTAATTTTTACAACAAAAAGTTATCCCGATTCTTTTCTCGTTACTGGAACCCAGAAACTTCTGGAATCGACGCTTTTGCCCAGGACTGGTCACTCGAAAATTGTTTACTTGTACCACCGGTTGTATTAATACCAAGCACACTTAGTCATTTGTATAAATGCAAGGCCAGAGGTGCGTTAGTTTTCCCTTGGTGGCCCTCTTCCCCCTTCTGGCCTTTACTTTGGTCATGTTACAGTCAATGGATTGTAGATGCCATCACAGTGGATGGACCTGGCAATTTACAGCTGGGTAGAAATAAGAATTCTGTATTGGGATCGGATTCTATCATTACGCCTACGTGTGTAGTATACATTGATTGTACTGACTTGTCTGAAAATAATTAATCTTTTCTATAATTTGTTTTTGTATTTTCACTTATAATATAGGTAATTTCTGCCCAACAATTCTGGTCTAGCTTTCCAAGAAATCTTCAAGTTTATCGAGATCGTATTTTTCACGACGTTTTAATGGCGAAAGCAGAAGGTACTACTCAATCTTACCTGTATAAGTGCAGAATGTTTTTCGCCTGGTTGAGGGAGCTTAACATTCCTATCGAATTTCCTATTTCCGATAAGGTTATCGCTTCCTTCTTGTCTGTTAAAGGCCAATCCGCCAGTTCAGACAGCTCCATGGTAACATTAGCGGCTGCCATAAAATGGTTGCACAATATACTCAACATTACTCCTAATCCCGTTGATTCACCGGTAGTGCAGCAAGTACTGACTAGTTTACGAAAAGTTTTACACAATCCCCCACACCAGAAAGAACCACTAACAATTCAACAAGTTTATGCAATTATCGATCATTTCGGTAATCAGAACTGTAGTCTGATGCAGTTAAGAACCGCTTGCTACGTGTCATTAAAGTTCTCGCTTCTCTTTAGGCACGACGAGATGGTACAGATAAAGGCGAACCACATTACCGAGCTGCCTGATCAAGCAGGATTGCGCATTTATATTCCAAGATCCAAAACTGACGTTTTTCGCGAAGGAAACTTCACTTTCCTTTCACAAACTGACGGTCAATATTGTCCAGTAATGATACTTCGAAGATTTTTAACTCAACGCAACATTCACATCGGAGATGACGCCTATATTTTCACACGTTTGTCTTTTTTGTCAACTTCAAATTCATATAGACCCTCAATTAAGAAACCGCTAAGTTATTCTAGATGCCGAGAGCTCTTTTTGGAAGCTCTGAAACAAATAGGAATAGACAACCCAAAAAATTACGGTTTGCATAGCATGCGTTCAGGAGGGGCATCTCATCTGGCCAATAAGGGCATTTCAGAGGAATTAATTATGGAGCACGGTCGATGGAAAACTTCCCAAGCTAAAAACAGATACATTAAAAGAGATACCGACCGTCGCCTCGACATTTCAGCTACGCTTAGCAAACCATAATAATTTGGTAACCCATGTGGAGTCTTTAACTGAATGTTAACGATGATAATAATGATGATAATATGATAATGATAAAATGATAATGATATGATAATGATAATGATAATGATGATGATATGATGATGATGATGATAATGATGATAATGATAATGATAATAATAATGATGATGATAAACATTAATAATCAAAATAATATAGGTTTTTTCTTTCCATTCAAAATGACCAATACATTAATAATTATTAGCATCCTAGTGTTTTTGTGTGTATTAAAAAAAAAAAAAAAAAAGGGGAAAACCGGACAGATACTCCGAAGAGCCGACAGGGCTATAGCTCCAAGGTGGAGCCGATAATGTGTGTGTGCAGTTACATTTTTGTAATTTATGTCAAGTTAAGATAACTTATTCCGGACAGATAATCCGGACAGGGCTAAAGCTCAAATGTGGAGCTGGGACGGTTTTTTGTCCACCAATAATATTTACACTTTCTGGTAATTCATATATTTGTATATACATTGTATGCGTATGGAAATGCATTTCGGTTAGTTTATTTTGTATCCATAAATAGTTGAAGCTCAAATAGAGCCGATAATATCGTATTTGTGCAATGGTCCAAGGTAAAGCAACAATTTTCAAACTGTCATGTTTGTATAAAGTTTTGTTTTTTAGTTTCGAATATTGTGATATAATTTAATTGTTAAAAAAAAAAAAAAAAAAATGACTAACATGTTAAGCAGCTGACACTAGGTACACTCCCATGCTGTACAATAAAACATCAGAATTTACCCACTGTATCCTGTGTAGTTTTCTTGAAGTATTGAGTTAGAATGAAACTGTTTTTCATGCGGATGAGCGAAGCGAAGGAGCATGAAATACATAATACGCACGAGCACCATTTAAAGAAACCGAAATTAAATACAAAATTAAACAAAATGCGTTGGCCGGGAGTTGAACCCGGGTCAATTGCTTGGAAGGCAACTATTCTAACCGCTATACCACCAACGCTTCGGGAGGGGATACGGAATGCCTAGCACCATATCCAAGCCGGGTGGCAAAAACTGCTCACTCGACTCTACTAAAATGCACACTGCGACTTTATTCGACCCTATACTGACCCTTATGTCTCAACTCGACTCGAGTGATTTCCCTAAGACGGCTCGACTGCAGCCGAATCACTTAATACGGTAAGTCGTAATACTCTGGTTAATTATCACAGTTAATGCACTGAGATACATAATACGCACGAGCACCATTTAAAGAAACCGAAATTAAATACAAAATTAAACAAAATGCGTTGGCCGGGAGTTGAACCCGGGTCAATTGCTTGGAAGGCAACTATTCTAACCGCTATACCACCAACGCTTCGGGAGGGGATACGGAATGCCTAGCACCATATCCAAGCCGGGTGGCAAAAACTGCTCACTCGACTATACTAAAATGCACACTGCGACTTTATTCGACCCTATACTGACCCTTATGTCTCAACTCGACTCGAGTGATTTCCCTAAGACGGCTCGACTGCAGCCGAATCACTTAATATGGTAAGTCGTAATACTCTGGTTAATTATCACAGTTAATGCACTGAGATACATAATACGCACGAGCACCATTTAAAGAAACCGAAATTAAATACAAAATTAAACAAAATGCGTTGGCCGGGAGTTGAACCCGGGTCAATTGCTTGGAAGGCAACTATTCTAACCGCTATACCACCAACGCTTCGGGAGGGGATACGGAATGCCTAGCACCATATCCAAGCCGGGTGGCTAAAAACTGCTCACTCGACTCTACTAAAATGCACACTGCGACTTTATTCGACCCTATACTGACCCTTATGTCTCAACTCGACTCGAGTGATTTCCCTAAGACGGCTCGACTGCAGCCGAATCACTTAATACGGTAAGTCGTAATACTCTGGTTAATTATCACAGTTAATGCACTGAGATACATAATACGCACGACCACCATTTAAAGAAACCGAAATTAAATACAAAATTAAACAAAATGCGTTGGCCGGGAGTTGAACCCGGGTCAATTGCTTGGAAGGCAACTATTCTAACCGCTATACCACCAACGCTTCGGGAGGGGATACGGAATGCCTAGCACCATATCCAAGCCGGGTGGCAAAAACTGCTCACTCGACTCTACTAAAATGCACACTGCGACTTTATTCGACCCTATACTGACCCTTATGTCTCAACTCGACTCGAGTGATTTCCCTAAGACGGCTCGACTGCAGCCGAATCACTTAATACGGTAAGTCGTAATACTCTGGTTAATTATCACAGTTAATGCACTGAGATACATAATACGCACGAGCACCATTTAAAGAAACCGAAATTAAATACAAAATTAAACAAAATGCGTTGGCCGGGAGTTGAACCCGGGTCAATTGCTTGGAAGGCAACTATTCTAACCGCTATACCACCAACGCTTCGGTAGGGGATACGGAATGCCTAGCACCATATCCAAGCCGGGTGGCAAAAACTGCTCACTCGACTCTACTAAAATGCACACTGCGACTTTATTCGACCCTATACTGACCCTTATGTCTCAACTCGACTCGAGTGATTTCCCTAAGACGGCTCGACTGCAGCCGAATCACTTAATACGGTAAGTCGTAATACTCTGGTTAATTATCCCAGTTAATGCACTGAGATACATAATACGCACGACCACCATTTAAAGAAACCGAAATTAAATACAAAATTAAACAAAATGCGTTGGCCGGGAGTTGAACCCGGGTCAATTGCTTGGAAGGCAACTATTCTAACCGCTATACCACCAACGCTTCGGGAGGGGATACGGAATGCCTAGCACCATATCCAAGCCGGGTGGCAAAAACTGCTCACTCGACTCTACTAAAATGCACACTGCGACTTTATTCGACCCTCTACTGACCCTTATGTCTCAACTCGACTCGAGTGATTTCCCTAAGACGGCTCGACTTCAGCCGAATCACTTAATACGGTAAGTCGTAATACTCTGGTTAATTATCACAGTTAATGCACTGAGATACATAATACGCACGAGCACCATTTAAAGAACCCGAAATTAAATACAAAATTAAACAAAATGCGTTGGCCGGGAGTTGAACCCGGGTCAATTGCTTGGAAGGCAACTATTCTAACCGCTATACCACCAACGCTTCGGGAGGGGATACGGAATGCCTAGCACCATATCCAAGCCGGGTGGCAAAAACTGCTCACTCGACTCTACTAAAATGCACACTGCGACTTTATTCGACCCTATACTGACCCTTATGTCTCAACTCGACTCGAGTGATTTCCCTAAGACGGCTCGACTGCAGCCGAATCACTTAATACGGTAAGTCGTAATACTCTGGTTAATTATCACAGTTAATGCACTGAGATACATAATACGCACGAGCACCATTTAAAGAAACCGAAATTAAATACAAAATTAAACAAAATGCGTTGGCCGGGAGTTGAACCCGGGTCAATTGCTTGGAAGGCAACTATTCTAACCGCTATACCACCAACGCTTCGGGAGGGGATACGGAATGCCTAGCACCATATCCAAGCCGGGTGGCAAAAACTGCTCACTCGACTATACTAAAATGCACACTGCGACTTTATTCGACCCTATACTGACCCTTATGTCTCAACTCGACTCGAGTGATTTCCCTAAGACGGCTCGACTGCAGCCGAATCACTTAATATGGTAAGTCGTAATACTCTGGTTAATTATCACAGTTAATGCACTGAGATACATAATACGCACGAGCACCATTTAAAGAAACCGAAATTAAATACAAAATTAAACAAAATGCGTTGGCCGGGAGTTGAACCCGGGTCAATTGCTTGGAAGGCAACTATTCTAACCGCTATACCACCAACGCTTCGGGAGGGGATACGGAATGCCTAGCACCATATCCAAGCCGGGTGGCTAAAAACTGCTCACTCGACTCTACTAAAATGCACACTGCGACTTTATTCGACCCTATACTGACCCTTATGTCTCAACTCGACTCGAGTGATTTCCCTAAGACGGCTCGACTGCAGCCGAATCACTTAATACGGTAAGTCGTAATACTCTGGTTAATTATCACAGTTAATGCACTGAGATACATAATACGCACGACCACCATTTAAAGAAACCGAAATTAAATACAAAATTAAACAAAATGCGTTGGCCGGGAGTTGAACCCGGGTCAATTGCTTGGAAGGCAACTATTCTAACCGCTATACCACCAACGCTTCGGGAGGGGATACGGAATGCCTAGCACCATATCCAAGCCGGGTGGCAAAAACTGCTCACTCGACTCTACTAAAATGCACACTGCGACTTTATTCGACCCTATACTGACCCTTATGTCTCAACTCGACTCGAGTGATTTCCCTAAGACGGCTCGACTGCAGCCGAATCACTTAATACGGTAAGTCGTAATACTCTGGTTAATTATCACAGTTAATGCACTGAGATACATAATACGCACGAGCACCATTTAAAGAAACCGAAATTAAATACAAAATTAAACAAAATGCGTTGGCCGGGAGTTGAACCCGGGTCAATTGCTTGGAAGGCAACTATTCTAACCGCTATACCACCAACGCTTCGGTAGGGGATACGGAATGCCTAGCACCATATCCAAGCCGGGTGGCAAAAACTGCTCACTCGACTCTACTAAAATGCACACTGCGACTTTATTCGACCCTATACTGACCCTTATGTCTCAACTCGACTCGAGTGATTTCCCTAAGACGGCTCGACTGCAGCCGAATCACTTAATACGGTAAGTCGTAATACTCTGGTTAATTATCACAGTTAATGCACTGAGATACATAATACGCACGAGCACCATTTAAAGAAACCGAAATTAAATACAAAATTAAACAAAATGCGTTGGCCGGGAGTTGAACCCGGGTCAATTGCTTGGAAGGCAACTATTCTAACCGCTATACCACCAACGCTTCGGGAGGGGATACGGAATGCCTAGCACCATATCCAAGCCGGGTGGCAAAAACTGCTCACTCGACTCTACTAAAATGCACACTGCGACTTTATTCGACCCTATACTGACCCTTATGTCTCAACTCGACTCGAGTGATTTCCCTAAGACGGCTCGACTGCAGCCGAATCACTTAATACGGTAAGTCGTAATACTCTGGTTAATTATCACAGTTAATGCACTGAGATACATAATACGCACGAGCACCATTTAAAGAAACCGAAATTAAATACAAAATTAAACAAAATGCGTTGGCCGGGAGTTGAACCCGGGTCAATTGCTTGGAAGGCAACTATTCTAACCGCTATACCACCAACGCTTCGGTAGGGGATACGGAATGCCTAGCACCATATCCAAGCCGGGTGGCAAAAACTGCTCACTCGACTCTACTAAAATGCACACTGCGACTTTATTCGACCCTATACTGACCCTTATGTCTCAACTCGACTCGAGTGATTTCCCTAAGACGGCTCGACTGCAGCCGAATCACTTAATACGGTAAGTCGTAATACTCTGGTTAATTATCACAGTTAATGCACTGAGATACATAATACGCACGAGCACCATTTAAAGAAACCGAAATTAAATACAAAATTAAACAAAATGCGTTGGCCGGGAGTTGAACCCGGGTCAATTGCTTGGAAGGCAACTATTCTAACCGCTATACCACCAACGCTTCGGGAGGGGATACGGAATGCCTAGCACCATATCCAAGCCGGGTGGCAAAAACTGCTCACTCGACTCTACTAAAATGCACACTGCGACTTTATTCGACCCTATACTGACCCTTATGTCTCAACTCGACTCGAGTGATTTCCCTAAGACGGCTCGACTGCAGCCGAATCACTTAATACGGTAAGTCGTTATACTCTGGTTAATTATCACAGTTAATGCACTGAGATACATAATACGCACGAGCACCATTTAAAGAAACCGAAATTAAATACAAAATTAAACAAAATGCGTTGGCCGGGAGTTGAACCCGGGTCAATTGCTTGAAAGGCAACTATTCTAACCGCTATACCACCAACGCTTCGGGAGGGGATACGGAATGCCTAGCACCATATCCAAGCCGGGTGGCAAAAACTGCTCACTCGACTCTACTAAAATGCACACTGCGACTTTATTCGACCCTATACTGACCCTTATGTCTCAACTCGACTCGAGTGATTTCCCTAAGACGGCTCGACTGCAGCCGAATCACTTAATACGGTAAGTCGTAATACTCTGGTTAATTATCACAGTTAATGCACTGAGATACATAATACGCACGAGCACCATTTAAAGAAACCGAAATTAAATACAAAATTAAACAAAATGCGTTGGCCGGGAGTTGAACCCGGGTCAATTGCTTGGAAGGCAACTATTCTAACCGCTATACCACCAACGCTTCGGGAGGGGATACGGAATGCCTAGCACCATATCCAAGCCGGGTGGCAAAAACTGCTCACTCGACTCTACTAAAATGCACACTGCGACTTTATTCGACCCTATACTGACCCTTATGTCTCAACTCGACTCGAGTGATTTCCCTAAGACGGCTCGACTGCAGCCGAATCACTTAATACGGTAAGTCGTAATACTCTGGTTAATTATCACAGTTAATGCACTGAGATACATAATACGCACGAGCACCATTTAAAGAAACCGAAATTAAATACAAAATTAAACAAAATGCGTTGGCCGGGAGTTGAACCCGGGTCAATTGCTTGGAAGGCAACTATTCTAACCGCTATACCACCAACGCTTCGGGAGGGGATACGGAATGCCTAGCACCATATCCAAGCCGGGTGGCTAAAAACTGCTCACTCGACTCTACTAAAATGCACACTGCGACTTTATTCGACCCTATACTGACCCTTATGTCTCAACTCGACTCGAGTGATTTCCCTAAGACGGCTCGACTGCAGCCGAATCACTTAATACGGTAAGTCGTAATACTCTGGTTAATTATCACAGTTAATGCACTGAGATACATAATACGCACGACCACCATTTAAAGAAACCGAAATTAAATACAAAATTAAACAAAATGCGTTGGCCGGGAGTTGAACCCGGGTCAATTGCTTGGAAGGCAACTATTCTAACCGCTATACCACCAACGCTTCGGGAGGGGATACGGAATGCCTAGCACCATATCCAAGCCGGGTGGCAAAAACTGCTCACTCGACTCTACTAAAATGCACACTGCGACTTTATTCGACCCTCTACTGACCCTTATGTCTCAACTCGACTCGAGTGATTTCCCTAAGACGGCTCGACTTCAGCCGAATCACTTAATACTGTAAGTCGTAATACTCTGGTTAATTATCACAGTTAATGCACTGAGATACATAATACGCACGAGCACCATTTAAAGAAACCGAAATTAAATACAAAATTAAACAAAATGCGTTGGCCGGGAGTTGAACCCGGGTCAATTGCTTGGAAGGCAACTATTCTAACCGCTATACCACCAACGCTTCGGGAGGGGATACGGAATGCCTAGCACCATATCCAAGCCGGGTGGCAAAAACTGCTCACTCGACTCTACTAAAATGCACACTGCGACTTTATTCGACCCTATACTGACCCTTATGTCTCAACTCGACTCGAGTGATTTCCCTAAGACGGCTCGACTGCAGCCGAATCACTTAATACGGTAAGTCGTAATACTCTGGTTAATTATCACAGTTAATGCACTGAGATACATAATACGCACGAGCACCATTTAAAGAAACCGAAATTAAATACAAAATTAAACAAAATGCGTTGGCCGGGAGTTGAACCCGGGTCAATTGCTTGGAAGGCAACTATTCTAACCGCTATACCACCAACGCTTCGGGAGGGGATACGGAATGCCTAGCACCATATCCAAGCCGGGTGGCAAAAACTGCTCACTCGACTCTACTAAAATGCACACTGCGACTTTATTCGACCCTATACTGACCCTTATGTCTCAACTCGACTCGAGTGATTTCCCTAAGACGGCTCGACTGCAGCCGAATCACTTAATATGGTAAGTCGTAATACTCTGGTTAATTATCACAGTTAATGCACTGAGATACATAATACGCACGAGCACCATTTAAAGAAACCGAAATTAAATACAAAATTAAACAAAATGCGTTGGCCGGGAGTTGAACCCGGGTCAATTGCTTGGAAGGCAACTATTCTAACCGCTATACCACAAACGCTTCGGGAGGGGATACGGAATGCCTAGCACCATATCCAGGCCGGGTGGCTAAAAACTGCTACTCGACTCTACTAAAATGCACACTGCGACTTTATTCGACCCTATACTGACCCTTATGTCTCAACTCGACTCGAGTGATTTCCCTAAGACGGCTCGACTGCAGCCGAATCACTTAATACGGTAAGTCGTAATACTCTGGTTAATTATCACAGTTAATGCACTGAGATACATAATACGCACGACCACCATTTAAAGAAACCGAAATTAAATACAAAATTAAACAAAATGCGTTGGCCGGGAGTTGAACCCGGGTCAATTGCTTGGAAGGCAACTATTCTAACCGCTATACCACCAACGCTTCGGGAGGGGATACGGAATGCCTAGCACCATATCCAAGCCGGGTGGCAAAAACTGCTCACTCGACTCTACTAAAATGCACACTGCGACTTTATTCGACCCTATACTGACCCTTATGTCTCAACTCGACTCGAGTGATTTCCCTAAGACGGCTCGACTGCAGCCGAATCACTTAATACGGTAAAGCGTAATACTCTGGTTAATTATCACAGTTAATGCACTGAGATACATAATACGCACGAGCACCATTTAAAGAAACCGAAATTAAATACAAAATTAAACAAAATGC
The DNA here is from genome assembly GCA_037893245.1 of Crossaster papposus. Lineage (NCBI taxonomy): Eukaryota > Metazoa > Echinodermata > Asteroidea > Velatida > Solasteridae > Crossaster > Crossaster papposus. The sequence goes on along the minus strand of JBAIAA010001654.1, from coordinate 11,321 downwards.
GTTGGCCGGGAGTTGAACCCGGGTCAATTGCTTGGAAGGCAACTATTCTAACCGCTATACCACCAACGCTTCGGTAGGGGATACGGAATGCCTAGCACCATATCCAAGCCGGGTGGCAAAAACTGCTCACTCGACTCTACTAAAATGCACACTGCGACTTTATTCGACCCTATACTGACCCTTATGTCTCAACTCGACTCGAGTGATTTCCCTAAGACGGCTCGACTGCAGCCGAATCACTTAATACGGTAAGTCGTAATACTCTGGTTAATTATCACAGTTAATGCACTGAGATACATAATACGCACGAGCACCATTTAAAGAAACCGAAATTAAATACAAAATTAAACAAAATGCGTTGGCCGGGAGTTGAACCCGGGTCAATTGCTTGGAAGGCAACTATTCTAACCGCTATACCACCAACGCTTCGGGAGGGGATACGGAATGCCTAGCACCATATCCAAGCCGGGTGGCAAAAACTGCTCACTCGACTCTACTAAAATGCACACTGCGACTTTATTCGACCCTATACTGACCCTTATGTCTCAACTCGACTCGAGTGATTTCCCTAAGACGGCTCGACTGCAGCCGAATCACTTAATACGGTAAGTCGTAATACTCTGGTTAATTATCACAGTTAATGCACTGAGATACATAATACGCACGAGCACCATTTAAAGAAACCGAAATTAAATACAAAATTAAACAAAATGCGTTGGCCGGGAGTTGAACCCGGGTCAATTGCTTGGAAGGCAACTATTCTAACCGCTATACCACCAACGCTTCGGGAGGGGATACGGAATGCCTAGCACCATATCCAAGCCGGGTGGCAAAAACTGCTCACTCGACTCTACTAAAATGCACACTGCGACTTTATTCGACCCTATACTGACCCTTATGTCTCAACTCGACTCGAGTGATTTCCCTAAGACGGCTCGACTGCAGCCGAATCACTTAATACGGTAAGTCGTAATACTCTGGTTAATTATCACAGTTAATGCACTGAGATACATAATACGCACGAGCACCATTTAAAGAAACCGAAATTAAATACCAAATTAAACAAAATGCGTTGGCCGGGAGTTGAACCCGGGTCAATTGCTTGGAAGGCAACTATTCTAACCGCTATACCACCAACGCTTCGGGAGGGGATACGGAATGCCTAGCACCATATCCAAGCCGGGTGGCAAAAACTGCTCACTCGACTCTACTAAAATGCACACTGCGACTTTATTCGACCCTATACTGACCCTTATGTCTCAACTCGACTCGAGTGATTTCCCTTAGACGGCTCGACTGCAGCCGAATCACTTAATACGGTAAGTCGTAATACTCTGGTTAATTATCACAGTTAATGCACTGAGATACATAATACGCACGAGCACCATTTAAAGAAACCGAAATTAAATACAAAATTAAACAAAATGCGTTGGCCGGGAGTTGAACCCGGGTCAATTGCTTGGAAGGCAACTATTCTAACCGCTATACCACCAACGCTTCGGGAGGGGATACGGAATGCCTAGCACCATATCCAAGCCGGGTGGCAAAAACTGCTCACTCGACTCTACTAAAATGCACACTGCGACTTTATTCGACCCTATACTGACCCTTATGTCTCAACTCGACTCGAGTGATTTCCCTAAGACGGCTCGACTGCAGCCGAATCACTTAATACGGTAAGTCGTAATACTCTGGTTAATTATCACAGTTAATGCACTGAGATACATAATACGCACGAGCACCATTTAAAGAAACCGAAATTAAATACAAAATTAAACAAAATGCGTTGGCCGGGAGTTGAACCCGGGTCAATTGCTTGGAAGGCAACTATTCTAACCGCTATACCACCAACGCTTCGGGAGGGGATACGGAATGCCTAGCACCATATCCAAGCCGGGTGGCAAAAACTGCTCACTCGACTCTACTAAAATGCACACTGCGACTTTATTCGACCCTATACTGACCCTTATGTCTCAACTCGACTCGAGTTATTTCCCTAAGACGGCTCGACTGCAGCCGAATCACTTAATACGGTAAGTCGTAATACTCTGGTTAATTATCACAGTTAATGCACTGAGATACATAATACGCACGAGCACCATTTAAAGAAACCGAAATTAAATACAAAATTAAACAAAATGCGTTGGCCGGGAGTTGAACCCGGGTCAATTGCTTGGAAGGCAACTATTCTAACCGCTATACCACCAACGCTTCGGGAGGGGATACGGAATGCCTAGCACCATATCCAAGCCGGGTCAAAAACTGCTCACTCGACTCTACTAAAATGCACACTGCGACTTTATTCGACCCTATACTGACCCTTATGTCTCAACTCGACTCGAGTGATTTCCCTAAGACGGCTCGACTGCAGCCGAATCACTTAATACGGTAAGTCGTAATACTCTGGTTAATTATCACAGTTAATGCACTGAGATACATAATACGCACGAGCACCAATTAAAGAAACCGAAATTAAATACAAAATTAAACAAAATGCGTTGGCCGGGAGTTGAACCCGGGTCAATTGCTTGGAAGGCAACTATTCTAACCGCTATACCACCAACGCTTCGGGAGGGGATACGGAATGCCTAGCACCATATCCAAGCCGGGTGGCACAAACTGCTCACTCGACCCTACTAAAATGCACACTGCGACTTTATTCGACCCTATACTGACCCTTATGTCTCAACTCGACTCGAGTGATTTCCCTAAGACGGCTCGACTGCAGCCGAATCACTTAATACGGTAAGTCGTAATACTCTGGTTAATTATCACAGTTAATGCACTGAGATACATAATACGCACGAGCACCATTTAAAGAAACCGAAATTAAATACAAAATTAAACAAAATGCGTTGGCCGGGAGTTGAACCCGGGTCAATTGCTTGGAAGGCAACTATTCTAACCGCTATACCACCAACGCTTCGGGAGGGGATACGGAATGCCTAGCACCATATCCAAGCCGGGTGGCAAAAACTGCTCACTCGACTCTACTAAAATGCACACTGCGACTTTATTCGACCCTATACGTCTCAACTCGACTCGAGTGATTTCCCTAAGACGGCTCGGCTGCAGCCGAATCACTTAATACGGTAAGTCGTAATACTCTGGTTAATTATCACAGTTAATGCACTGAGATACATCATACGCCCGAGCACCATTTAAAGAAACCGAAATTAAATACACAATTAAACAAAATGCGTTGGCCGGGAGTTGAACCCGGGTCAATTGCTTGGAAGGCAACTATTCTAACCGCTATACCACCAACGCTTCGGGAGGGGATACGGAATGCCGAGCACCATATCCAAGCCGGGTGGCAAAAACTGCTCACTCGACTCTACTAAAATGCACACTGCGACTTTATTCGACCCTATACTGACCCTTATGTCTCAACTCGACTCGAGTGATTTCCCTAAGACGGCTCGACTGCAGCCGAATCACTTAATACGGTAAGTCGTAATACTCTGGTTAATTATCACAGTTAATGCACTGAGATACATAATACGCACGAGCACCATTTAAAGAAACCGAAATTAAATACAAAATTAAACAAAATGCGTTGGCCGGGAGTTGAACCCGGGTCAATTGCTTGGAAGGCAACTATTCTAACCGCTATACCACCAACGCTTCGGGAGGGGATACGGAATTCCTAGCACCATATCCAAGCCGGGTGGCTAAAAACTGCTCACTCGACTCTACTAAAATGCACACTGCGACTTTATTCGACCCTATACTGACCCTTATGTCTCAACTCGACTCGAGTGATTTCCCTAAGACGGCTCGACTGCAGCCGAATCACTTAATACGGTAAGTCGTAATACTCTGGTTAATTATCCCAGTTAATGCACTGAGATACATAATACGCACGACCACCATTTAAAGAAACCGAAATTAAATACAAAATTAAACAAAATGCGTTGGCCGGGAGTTGAACCCGGGTCAATTGCTTGGAAGGCAACTATTCTAACCGCTATACCACCAACGCTTCGGGAGGGGATACGGAATGCCTAGCACCATATCCAAGCCGGGTGGCAAAAACTGCTCACTCGACTCTACTAAAATGCACACTGCGACTTTATTCGACCCTATACTGACCCTTATGTCTCAACTCGACTCGAGTGATTTCCCTAAGACGGCTCGACTGCAGCCGAATCACTTAATACGGTAAGTCGTAATACTCTGGTTAATTATCACAGTTAATGCACTGAGATACATAATACGCACGAGCACCATTTAAAGAAACCGAAATTAAATACAAAATTAAACAAAATGCGTTGGCCGGGAGTTGAACCCGGGTCAATTGCTTGGAAGGCAACTATTCTAACCGCTATACCACCAACGCTTCGGGAGGGGATACGGAATGCCTAGCACCATATCCAAGCCGGGTGGCAAAAACTGCTCACTCGACTCTACTAAAATGCACACTGCGACTTTATTCGACCCTATACTGACCCTTATGTCTCAACTCGACTCGAGTGATTTCCCTTAGACGGCTCGACTGCAGCCGAATCACTTAATACGGTAAGTCGTAATACTCTGGTTAATTATCACAGTTAATGCACTGAGATACATAATACACACGAGCACCATTTAAAGAAACCGAAATTAAATACAAAATTAAACAAAATGCGTTGGCCGGGAGTTGAACCCGGGTCAATTGCTTGGAAGGCAACTATTCTAACCGCTATACCACCAACGCTTCGGGAGGGGATACGGAATGCCTAGCACCATATCCAAGCCGGGTGGCAAAAACTGCTCACTCGACTCTACTAAAATGCACACTGCGACTTTATTCGACCCTATACTGACCCTTATGTCTCAACTCGACTCGAGTGATTTCCCTAAGACGGCTCGACTGCAGCCGAATCACTTAATACGGTAAGTCGTAATACTCTGGTTAATTATCACAGTTAATGCACTGAGATACATAATACGCACGAGCACCATTTAAAGAAACCGAAATTAAATACAAAATTAAACAAAATGCGTTGGCCGGGAGTTGAACCCGGGTCAATTGCTTGGAAGGCAACTATTCTAACCGCTATACCACCAACGCTTCGGGAGGGGATACGGAATGCCTAGCACCATATCCAAGCCGGGTGGCAAAAACTGCTCACTCGACTCTACTAAAATGCACACTGCGACTTTATTCGACCCTATACTGACCCTTATGTCTCAACTCGACTCGAGTGATTTCCCTAAGACGGCTCGACTGCAGCCGAATCACTTAATACGGTGAGTCGTAATACTCTGGTTAATTATCACAGTTAATGCACTGAGATACATAATACGCACGAGCACCATTTAAAGAAACCGAAATTAAATACAAAATTAAACAAAATGCGTTGGCCGGGAGTTGAACCCGGGTCAATTGCTTGGAAGGCAACTATTCTAACCGCTATACCACCAACGCTTCGGGAGGGGATACGGAATGCCTAGCACCATATCCAAGCCGGGTGGCAAAAACTGCTCACTCGACTCTACTAAAATGCACACTGCGACTTTATTCGACCCTATACTGACCCTTATGTCTCAACTCGACTCGAGTGATTTCCCTAAGACGGCTCGACTGCAGCCGAATCACTTAATACGGTAAGTCGTAATACTCTGGTTAATTATCACAGTTAATGCACTGAGATACATAATACGCACGAGCACCAATTAAAGAAACCGAAATTAAATACAAAATTAAACAAAATGCGTTGGCCGGGAGTTGAACCCGGGTCAATTGCTTGGAAGGCAACTATTCTAACCGCTATACCACCAACGCTTCGGGAGGGGATACGGAATGCCTAGCACCATATCCAAGCCGGGTGGCACAAACTGCTCACTCGACCCTACTAAAATGCACACTGCGACTTTATTCGACCCTATACTGACCCTTATGTCTCAACTCGACTCGAGTGATTTCCCTAAGACGGCTCGACTGCAGCCGAATCACTTAATACGGTAAGTCGTAATACTCTGGTTAATTATCACAGTTAATGCACTGAGATACATAATACGCACGAGCACCATTTAAAGAAACCGAAATTAAATACAAAATTAAACAAAATGCGTTGGCCGGGAGTTGAACCCGGGTCAATTGCTTGGAAGGCAACTATTCTAACCGCTATACCACCAACGCTTCGGGAGGGGATACGGAATGCCTAGCACCATATCCAAGCCGGGTGGCAAAAACTGCTCACTCGACTCTACTAAAATGCACACTGCGACTTTATTCGACCCTATACGTCTCAACTCGACTCGAGTGATTTCCCTAAGACGGCTCGACTGCAGCCGAATCACTTAATACGGTAAGTCGTAATACTCTGGTTAATTATCACAGTTAATGCACTGAGATACATCATACGCCCGAGCACCATTTAAAGAAACCGAAATTAAATACACAATTAAACAAAATGCGTTGGCCGGGAGTTGAACCCGGGACAATTGCTTGGAAGGCAACTATTCTAACCGCTATACCACCAACGCTTCGGGAGGGGATACGGAATGCCGAGCACCATATCCAAGCCGGGTGGCAAAAACTGCTCACTCGACTCTACTAAAATGCACACTGCGACTTTATTCGACCCTATACTGACCCTTATGTCTCAACTCGACTCGAGTGATTTCCCTAAGACGGCTCGACTGCAGCCGAATCACTTAATACGGTAAGTCGTAATACTCTGGTTAATTATCACAGTTAATGCACTGAGATACATAATACGCACGAGCACCATTTAAAGAAACCGAAATTAAATACAAAATTAAACAAAATGCGTTGGCCGGGAGTTGAACCCGGGTCAATTGCTTGGAAGGCAACTATTCTAACCGCTATACCACCAACGCTTCGGGAGGGGATACGGAATGCCTAGCACCATATCCAAGCCGGGTGGCTAAAAACTGCTCACTCGACTCTACTAAAATGCACACTGCGACTTTATTCGACCCTATACTGACCCTTATGTCTCAACTCGACTCGAGTGATTTCCCTAAGACGGCTCGACTGCAGCCGAATCACTTAATACGGTAAGTCGTAATACTCTGGTTAATTATCCCAGTTAATGCACTGAGATACATAATACGCACGACCACCATTTAAAGAAACCGAAATTAAATACAAAATTAAACAAAATGCGTTGGCCGGGAGTTGAACCCGGGTCAATTGCTTGGAAGGCAACTATTCTAACCGCTATACCACCAACGCTTCGGGAGGGGATACGGAATGCCTAGCACCATATCCAAGCCGGGTGGCAAAAACTGCTCACTCGACTCTACTAAAATGCACACTGCGACTTTATTCGACCCTATACTGACCCTTATGTCTCAACTCGACTCGAGTGATTTCCCTAAGACGGCTCGACTGCAGCCGAATCACTTAATACGGTAAGTCGTAATACTCTGGTTAATTATCACAGTTAATGCACTGAGATACATAATACGCACGAGCACCATTTAAAGAAACCGAAATTAAATACAAAATTAAACAAAATGCGTTGGCCGGGAGTTGAACCCGGGTCAATTGCTTGGAAGGCAACTATTCTAACCGCTATACCACCAACGCTTCGGGAGGGGATACGGAATGCCTAGCACCATATCCAAGCCGGGTGGCAAAAACTGCTCACTCGACTCTACTAAAATGCACACTGCGACTTTATTCGACCCTATACTGACCCTTATGTCTCAACTCGACTCGAGTGATTTCCCTTAGACGGCTCGACTGCAGCCGAATCACTTAATACGGTAAGTCGTAATACTCTGGTTAATTATCACAGTTAATGCACTGAGATACATAATACGCACGAGCACCATTTAAAGAAACCGAAATTAAATACAAAATTAAACAAAATGCGTTGGCCGGGAGTTGAACCCGGGTCAATTGCTTGGAAGGCAACTATTCTAACCGCTATACCACCAACGCTTCGGGAGGGGATACGGAATGCCTAGCACCATATCCAAGCCGGGTGGCAAAAACTGCTCACTCGACTCTACTAAAATGCACACTGCGACTTTATTCGACCCTATACTGACCCTTATGTCTCAACTCGACTCGAGTGATTTCCCTAAGACGGCTCGACTGCAGCCGAATCACTTAATACGGTAAGTCGTAATACTCTGGTTAATTATCACAGTTAATGCACTGAGATACATAATACGCACGAGCACCATTTAAAGAAACCGAAATTAAATACAAAATTAAACAAAATGCGTTGGCCGGGAGTTGAACCCGGGTCAATTGCTTGGAAGGCAACTATTCTAACCGCTATACCACCAACGCTTCGGGAGGGGATACGGAATGCCTAGCACCATATCCAAGCCGGGTGGCAAAAACTGCTCACTCGACTCTACTAAAATGCACACTGCGACTTTATTCGACCCTATACTGACCCTTATGTCTCAACTCGACTCGAGTTATTTCCCTAAGACGGCTCGACTGCAGCCGAATCACTTAATACGGTAAGTCGTAATACTCTGGTTAATTATCACAGTTAATGCACTGAGATACATAATACGCACGAGCACCATTTAAAGAAACCGAAATTAAATACAAAATTAAACAAAATGCGTTGGCCGGGAGTTGAACCCGGGTCAATTGCTTGGAAGGCAACTATTCTAACCGCTATACCACCAACGCTTCGGTAGGGGATACGGAATGCCTAGCACCATATCCAAGCCGGGTGGCAAAAACTGCTCACTCGACTCTACTAAAATGCACACTGCGACTTTATTCGACCCTATACTGACCCTTATGTCTCAACTCGACTCGAGTGATTTCCCTAAGCCGGCTCGACTGCAGCCGAATCACTTAATACGGTAAGTCGTAATACTCTGGTTAATTATCACAGTTAATGCACTGAGATACATAATACGCACGAGCACCATTTAAAGAAACCGAAATTAAATACAAAATTAAACAAAATGCGTTGGCCGGGAGTTGAACCCGGGTCAATTGCTTGGAAGGCAACTATTCTAACCGCTATACCACCAACGCTTCGGGAGGGGATACGGAATGCCTAGCACCATATCCAAGCCGGGTGGCAAAAACTGCTCACTCGACTCTACTAAAATGCACACTGCGAATTTATTCGACCCTATACTGACCCTTATGTCTCAACTCGACTCGAGTGATTTCCCTAAGACGGCTCGACTGCAGCCGAATCACTTAATACGGTAAGTCGTAATACTCTGGTTAATTATCACAGTTAATGCACTGAGATACATAATACGCACGAGCACCATTTAAAGAAACCGAAATTAAATACAAAATTAAACAAAATGCGTTGGCCGGGAGTTGAACCCGGGTCAATTGCTTGGAAGGCAACTATTCTAACCGCTATACCACCAACGCTTCGGGAGGGGATACGGAATGCCTAGCACCATATCCAAGCCGGGTGGCAAAAACTGCTCACTCGACTCTACTAAAATGCACACTGCGACTTTATTCGACCCTATACTGACCCTTATGTCTCAACTCGACTCGAGTGATTTCCCTAAGACGGCTCGACTGCAGCCGAATCACTTAATACGGTAAGTCGTAATACTCTGGTTAATTATCACAGTTAATGCACTGAGATACATAATACGCACGAGCACCATTTAAAGAAACCGAAATTAAATACAAAATTAAACAAAATGCGTTGGCCGGGAGTTGAACCCGGGTCAATTGCTTGGAAGGCAACTATTCTAACCGCTATACCACCAACGCTTCGGGAGGGGATACGGAATGCCTAGCACCATATCCAAGCCGGGTGGCAAAAACTGCTCACTCGACTCTACTAAAATGCACACTGCGACTTTATTCGACCCTATACTGACCCTTATGTCTCAACTCGACTCGAGTGATTTCCCTTAGACGGCTCGACTGCAGCCGAATCACTTAATACGGTAAGTCGTAATACTCTGGTTAATTATCACAGTTAATGCACTGAGATACATAATACGCACGAGCACCATTTAAAGAAACCGAAATTAAATACAAAATTAAACAAAATGCGTTGGCCGGGAGTTGAACCCGGGTCAATTGCTTGGAAGGCAACTATTCTAACCGCTATACCACCAACGCTTCGGGAGGGGATACGGAATGCCTAGCACCATATCCAAGCCGGGTGGCAAAAACTGCTCACTCGACTCTACTAAAATGCACACTGCGACTTTATTCGACCCTATACTGACCCTTATGTCTCAACTCGACTCGAGTGATTTCCCTAAGACGGCTCGACTGCAGCCGAATCACTTAATACGGTAAGTCGTAATACTCTGGTTAATTATCACAGTTAATGCACTGAGATACATAATACGCACGAGCACCATTTAAAGAAACCGAAATTAAATACAAAATTAAACAAAATGCGTTGGCCGGGAGTTGAACCCGGGTCAATTGCTTGGAAGGCAACTATTCTAACCGCTATACCACCAACGCTTCGGGAGGGGATACGGAATGCCTAGCACCATATCCAAGTCGGGTGGCAAAAACTGCTCACTCGACTCTACTAAAATGCACACTGCGACTTTATTCGACCCTATACTGACCCTTATGTCTCAACTCGACTCGAGTTATTTCCCTAAGACGGCTCGACTGCAGCCGAATCACTTTATACGGTAAGTCGTAATACTCTGGTTAATTATCACAGTTAATGCACTGAGATACATAATACGCACGAGCACCATTTAAAGAAACCGAAATTAAATACAAAATTAAACAAAATGCGTTGGCCGGGAGTTGAACCCGGGTCAATTGCTTGGAAGGCAACTATTCTAACCGCTATACCACCAACGCTTCGGGAGGGGATACGGAATGCCTAGCACCATATCCAAGCCGGGTGGCAAAAACTGCTCACTCGACTCTACTAAAATGCACACTGCGACTTTATTCGACCCTATACTGACCCTTATGTCTCAACTCGACTCGAGTGATTTCCCTAAGACGGCTCGACTGCAGCCGAATCACTTAATACGGTAAGTCGTAATACTCTGGTTAATTATCACAGTTAATGCACTGAGATACATAATACGCACGAGCACCATTTAAAGAAACCGAAATTAAATACAAAATTAAACAAAATGCGTTGGACGGGAGTTGAACCCGGGTCAATTGCTTGGAAGGCAACTATTCTAACCGCTATACCACCAACGCTTCGGGAGGGGATACGGAATGCCTAGCACCATATCCAAGCCGGGTGGCAAAAACTGCTCACTCGACCCTACTAAAATGCACACTGCGACTTTATTCGACCCTATACTGACCCTTATGTCTCAACTCGACTCGAGTGATTTCCCTAAGACGGCTCGACTGCAGCCGAATCACTTAATACGGTAAGTCGTAATACTCTGGTTAATTA